>PVKH010025911.1:0-13325 GCA_004027955.1 Chaetophractus vellerosus | reverse complement strand
CCTTTAAGAGTAGGAACAAGGCAAAGATGTCTACTATGATCACTTTTATTCAACATTGTATGGGATGTCTTAGCCATTGCAATAGGGCAGTAAAAAGAAATAAAAGGCATACAGATAAGAGAGGAAGATGAAAAAATTGTCTATATGCAGATGATAGGATCTACAGAAAGAGTACTGAATGATCTATAAATAAAAGCTACTAGACCTAACAAATTAGTTTAATAATAGGATATAATTTCAATATGTAGAAGGCACTGTATTTCTGTATACCAGCAATGAACAATTAGAAATTAAAATTCAAACATGGAAAGCAGATGTGGCTCAAGTGATTGAGCTCCCTCCTACCACATGGGAGGTCCCTGGTTTGGTGCCCAGTGCCTCCTGGAGAAGATGAAAAAGACAGCAAGCTGGTGTGGCAACAAAAGAGACACAAAGAGGAAAGACAATGAGAGACAAAACAAAAGCAGTGAGCAAGAGATTAAGTGCCTCCCTTCTACGTGGGAGGTCCCAGAATCAGTTCTTGGTGCCTCCTAAAAAGAGGACTAGCAGACAGCACACATGAAATGGACACTGAGAGCACACAGCAAGTCCAAACAATGGGGGCGGGGGAATAAATAAATAAAAATCTTAACAAAAAATTCAAATTACCAAATTATCGTTGGGGAGTGGATGTAGCTCAAATAGCATTAAAAGCCATTAAATACTTAGAATGAATTTAATAGAAAATGCCTAGGATCTGTATGATAAAAAGTGCAAAATATTCTTGAGAAAATTTAAAGGGAGATCGAGGGGTGAAGAATTTTCTTGTTTGGGTTTTTTTAATTTATTATTACTATTATTATTATTGTTAAAATAATGAAAATATTCTAATGATTGAGGTGATGAATGCAAAACTGTGATTATACCAAATACCATTGATTGTACACTTAGGATTAATTGTATGCTTTATTCATATGTATCAATAAAATTGGTTTGTTTAAAAAAATTTTTTTAAATCTCTAAATGGAAAAATATACTAGGTTCATTGTTTGGAAGATTCAATATTAAAATGTCAGTGTTAATACCAGGGTAGCCAAATCAGTCTATAGATTCATTGGAATCCTAGTCAGAATTCAAACTTTTTTGTATAAATTAACAGACTGATTCTAAAATGTATATAGAAATGCACAGGATATAAAATAACCAGAACAATTTTGTATTTTTGGAGAACAAAATTGGAGGACTTACACTACCTGATTTCAAGATTTCCTATAAGCTTGTATTATTCAAGAAAGTGTAATATTGGTGAAAGAATGAGCCTGACCTTCATTGGAACAAAATAGTCTAAGAACAGACACTCCTATATATAAATTTTTTTCAAGTGATTATCAACAAATGTGACTATATTTCAATGTGGCCGCGATCGTCTTTTCAGTAAATAATGCTGGAACAATTGAATATCCTTATGTGGAAAAAAAGAATCATTGACCTTTCTTCATACCAGCTTTTTATTTTAAAATTTTCATACATCTATCTATAATTATTGAAGCTGTAATACTTAGAAGAACATATAGGAGAAAAATCTTAATTACCTTAGGATAGTCAGAGTTTTTAAAATAAGACAAAAAGCACAGAATATAAAAGGAAAAATACTAGATTGAATTGAACTTCATCAAATTTTAATGAAGTCCTGCTCTTCACACACATTGAAAAATGAAAAGGTATGCCACAGGATAATAGGCAAAAATATTTGAATGGATTTTTCCCAAAAGAATGCATATGAATTGTCCATAAGCACATGAAAATACGCTGACCATCATGGAAATGCAAATTCAAGCCATAATGATTTATCATTTACATCCATTAGCATGATTAAAATTTAAAAAGGCTAATAATAACAAGTGTTGTTGAAGATTTGTAGCATCTTAAGCTATCATTCATTGCTGATGATAATGTAAAATGGGACAATCACTTTGGAAGACTGTTAGGTTTTTGTTTTTGTTTTTTCATTTTAAAAATTTATTAACGTATATCATTCATAAGTGGACATAAATCATAAAAAATAACTGTATAGTAAAAGTGTGAACTTACAAAACAAGCTTGAATATCATCATACAGGGCTCCCCAAAATCATCCCACCACCACCACCTTACACTGTTGTGAAACATCTGTTACAAACTATCAAAGAGCATCATCAAAATATTGCTACTAGTGAAGCAGATGTAGCTGAAGCAATTGGGCTCCTGCCTACCATATGGGAGGTCTCTGGTTCGGGTTCCCAGTGCCTCCTAAAGAAGACAGCAAGCTGGCGTGATAGATAGGCAAAGCAAGCTGACACAACAAGAGATACAAGAAGGAAAACATAATGAGACCCTCAACAAATCAGGGAATGGAAGTGGCTCAAGCAATTAGGCGCTTTCCTCCCATATTGGAAATCCCAGGTTTGGTTCCCAGTGCCTCCTAAAGAAACAAGGAAGATGAACAGACACAGCAAGTGCAAACAAGGGAATGGGGAGAAATAAATAAATCTTTTAAAAAATATATGTTTTTACTAAATATAGCCCATATCTTACATTTGGTGTATTTTTCCCCCAACCCATCTGATTATTAACACCTTGTATTACCGTTAAATATTTGTTATAGTTCATGAGAGAACATTCTCATATTCATTCTGTTAACCACAGTGCATCTTCCACTAGAGGATGCACTGTGTTTATACAGTACCATGCCTTGTACAGTCTATTCAAAGTGTAAATTCATTTGCTCTCATTTTCATCACAAGAGTTGTGCTGGGGGCTGGCCATAGCTCAGTGGATAGGGCGCCAGTACACCACATGGGAATCCCCGGGTTCAGATCCCGGGGACCTCTCCGGGTGGGCAGACCGCCTTGAGAACGGCAAGTCACCGTGGGCGGGGCAGAGCCACTGTGGGCAGGGCAAAAAGCTGCCCGCGAACGGAGCAGAGCCGCCTGCACAGTGAGCTGACTTGTTGCGTCACCGCAACGGGGAGAGACAGAGCAGACACAGAAGAACACAAAAATGAACACAGCAAGAGCAAGCAGAAAGGGGGGGATATGTAATAAAAAAAAAAAAAGAGTTGTGCTGTCATCACTTCAGCCAATTTTAACTTTTTATTATTTCTAGAGGAAAAATCTCATACCTCTTATAAACCCCTATTGTTGTCAGGTTTTTATAAAGTTAAACATGTACTTAGTCCAACCTAACAGTTCCAGTCTTGATTATTGACCCAGGATAAATGGAAATATATGTACAAACAAACTGAGGCATATGTAACTATTCATAGTTTTATTCCTTATGGCCAGAAATTGGAAACAACGTAGATGTCCACATGCATTTTGTAAATTAATTGTGGTATATTTATAGAGTTCCACAGTTAAAAGGAATGAGCTACTAATATATGAAACAACATATTTTGTGAAAGAAGCATACATTATGTTAGTTTCCTGGCTGCTTAAAAAAAAAAAAAACACAAGAAAACATGCAATTGGCTGGTTTAAACAATGGGAATTTATTGGCTCATTGTTTTGAGGCTAGGAGAAATCCAAAATCAATGTGTTATCAAGGAAATGCTTTCTCCCAGAAGACTGAGGCATTCTGGGGTTGACTGCTGGTGATCCTTGGTCCTTGGCCTTTCCGTCACATGGCAAAGCACATGGCAGCCTCTCCTGGCTTCTCCTGGACAGTTTCTCAGGGTCTTTCATGGAATTGTAGCCAGATGCTGGCAATCTAAAGTCATCTCAGAGATTTCATCACTCACATGTCTCGTGGTTGATGCTGGTTGTAGGCTAGGATCTCAGCAGTATCTGTTGTTTACCATACCAGCACATAGTGGAAGTAGGATTCCAAGGGCAAGTGTCCCAGGAGAGAGAGGTCAGATGGAAGCCATATTGTTTTTTCTGATTTAGCCTTGGAAATCACACATTTGTACTTCCATTGAATTCTCTCTGCTAGAAGCACGTCACTAAGGGCAGTTCATAATCAAGGAGAGGAGAATTTGACTCTACCACTGGATGGGAGAAGTGTCAAAATTTGTGGACATGTTTTTAATACCACCACAAGCAGTTAGGCATTAGCGTTCAGTCAGGGAGATAAGCTTGGGTAGGCAGTAGAGGGAATGAAGAAAAGTGTATAGATTCAAGAGACCATGCTAACATAAGTCAAAATTTTATTATTTGGTACGAAAGAAAGAAAAATAATAGATGATGTGACCTGAGCTTGGATAACTGAATATTATGATTGGTGCTCAGAATATATAATGTATAATAGGTGACTTTGTGCTGTCTTCACTGAGATAAGGAATCACGGGAAGAACCTATATAAAAATAATAATTGAAATTTGAGAATAAACGTTCACTGGGAACGCAAGTACAAAAGGTAAATAATAAGTATTGAGTGTTGGCAACTTCTGCAGTTAAATTCAATGGAATTACAAATAGTTGGAACATAATCAAACTGCATGATCATAGAAAAAATTGAGGCAGGATTTTGGTGAATCTCAGTTGGTGTTTTCAGTTATTGCTCCTGCTTTTGGTGTCATGTCTAAGAATCTTTTGCCTAATGCAAGATCATAAAAATTTGCACCTGTTATCTTCGAAGAATTTTATGGTTTTAGCTCTTATATATAGGTTCATGATTCACTTTGAGTTAATTTTTGTATATAGTATGAGGTTCACATTCATTGTTTTGAATGTGGAAATCTAGTTTTCCCTACACTATTTGTTAAAGATACCCATTCTTTCCCCATTGCATGGACTTGGCATTCTTGTCAAAAATCAGTTGGTCATAAAGTTCCTCAGGAAGCTAAATAGAGAACTGCCATGTGATTTAGCATTCCCTCTACTAAGAATATATCCAGAAGAACTGAAAACAGAGATGCAAACAGACCTTTATACACCAATGTTCATAGCAGCATTATTCATAATTGCCAAAAGATGGAAACAACCCAAGTATCCATCAACAAATGAATGGATAACCAAAATGTGTTTTATATATATGTGATGGAATACTATGCTACTGTAAAAAAAGACATGAAATTGGGACACAAGGCAACAGGGATGAACCTTGAGGACATTATGCTGAGTGAACTAAGCTAGACACAAAAGGATAAATATTGTATGGTCTCACTAATATAAAGTAAATACAAAGAATAAACACATGGAGTTAAAATCTAGAGTATAGGTTACTAGGAGATAGGATGAGGGCTGAGAAGGGGTATTTATGCTTAATGTATGTAGATTTTTTTAAATTAGCTTGACTGTATAGGTGTGAAAATGGATAGAATTGATGGTAAGACATTATAGTGAGTATAAATAACATAGCTGGTTTATAAATGGGATTGTGGCTGAAAGGGGTAGTCTAGGGATATAAATGTCAATTGAAAGAAAGCTAGAGAATAATCTAGGGAATGATAACATAGTGAACCGGGAGGTAGATGTGGATTGTGTTTAATAATACAAATAGAAGAATGTTCTTCTATGAACTAGAGCAACTGTATGTCACTATTACAAGTTAGTAAGAATATGGTAATGTGTGGGAAAAATACAGTTAACATAACTTATAGACTCTAGTTAACAACAGTATTGTAATATTCTTGCTTCTATGTCAGAGAAGATACTATATCAATGCTAAGGGTAAATAATAGGTGGATATGGGATTTTTGTCTTTTGGACTATGAAAAACATCCAAAAGTTACTGAGGCAAAAAAATGCACAATTCTGTGTTGAAAGTGAGAGCCACTGAGTGTACACTTTGGCTGGATTGTACGAGGCATAGAACTGTTTAACACTGTGAACCATGTGGTAGATGATAGACTGTGGGTAACAGTACAAATATGGTATTGTTCTCTCATGACCTATAACAAAAGTATAATACTAATACATGGAGTTAGTAATAGGGCCAGGTATGGAAAAAATACACCAGCTATAAGCTATGGACCATAGTTAGTAATATTTTGATGATGTTTTTTCATGATATGTAACAAATGTCCCACAGCAATGTAAGGTGTTGATGGAGGGATGATCTAAAGGAATTTTGCACTTTATACATGACTCTTATAAGCTCACAACTTCTCTAATAAAAGTATATATATATTATTTTTTAAAAAATCAATTGGCCATAGATATGTGGGTTGTTTCTGGACTCTCAGTTCTATTCCATTGTCTGTCTTTAACGGCAGTACCACACTGTTTTGATTACCATTGCTTTATACTAAGCTTTTAAATTAGGGAGTGTGAGTCCTCTTCCCCCCCCCCCCCAATTGTGGTGACATACACAATATTTCCCATTTTAACTACTTTCATAGAAACAACTCTCTGGTGTTAATTACATTCACCGTGCTGTACTATCATCACTAACATCATGTTCTTTTTCAAGATTATTTTTGCTATTCTGGGCCCGTTGCCATTCCTTTAAAATTTGAGGATCGGCTTTTCTATTTCTAGATAAAAAGGCTGCTGGGATTTTGATAGAAATTACATGGAATCTGTCGTTCACTTTAGGTAGTGTTAACATCTTAATATTGTTTTCCAATCTGTGAACATGGAATATCTTTCCATTTATTTAGATCTTCTTTAACTTTTCTGCAATAATAATTTGTAGTATTCCATGTATACCTCCTTTACCTCCTTGGTTCATTTCAATCCTAGATATTTTATTCTTTCAGATGCTACTATAAATGAAATTGTTTTCTTCATTTCTTCTTTGGATAATTCATTGCTAGTGTATAGAAACAAACTGATATTTGCATGTTGATCATGTACCCCATAACATAGCTGAATTCATTGATTAGCTCAAATATTTTTCTTGTGGAAACTTTGGGGTTTTCTACATATAGATCACATCATCTGTAAAAAGAGATCATTTTACCACTTCTTTCCTATTTGGATATCTCTTAATTATTTTTCTTGCCTAAGTGCTATGGCTAGAACTTCTAGTACAAAGTGGAATAGCAGTAGTAAAAGCAGCCATCCCCCTTCTCTTGTTCCTGATCTTTTTTGTTTTAGTATTTTTTATTTTATTTATTTCTCCCCATCCCCACCCCTGTTGTTTGCACTTGCTGTTTGTTCATCTTCTTTTTAGGAGGCACCAGGAACTGAACCCGGGACCTCCCATGTGGGAGGGAGGCACCCAGTCACTTAAGCCACCTCCACTCCCTTGTTCCTGATCTTAGGGGAAATTTTTTCAGTCTTTCATCATTAAATATGATCCTGAGAGCAGGTGTAGCTCAGTGGTTGAATGCCTGCTTTGCATGTACGAGGTCCCAGGTTCAATCCCCAGTACCTCCTAAAAAACAAGCAGAAATACACACACACACACACACACACACACACATATGATCTTAGCTTTGGATTTATAGGCAGGAGTTTTAAAGAGTAGTGATTAATATCAAATATTGCTGAGTTTGAAAGTAAAATTCAGTATTGAGACATTACTATTAGATATAACTATTAGATATAATTCAGAATTGAGACAAAACTATTGGATTAACTTTGGTTAATAAAGGAGTATCTACAATAGCAATGCATTTTAAAGTGATATAGATTGGAAGTCCATTGATTAATTTTGGAAAACTTTGACCTCTGATCAGTAGCAATCAAGTAGGCAGCTTGGGAAGTGACCTGTTTCAAAGTTACTTTTCTAATTTTATAATACTTATAAATTAAAATACTGTAATATTGTAAAACTTGTCCTAGGAAATTGAGCATTTCCCATATTAATTATAGTCATAAAAATTTGCAAGTGGCCTCTAAAAAAGCAAAGATCACCAGATGATTGGTCCATTAAGATATCAAGGTTTGTCTAAGATCACTTAGTTCCTAATCTTTCCTTCAACATATACTGTTTCTAATCTAGTTTATAGAGATGTTTGTTCTAATTTTCAAACCTTCTCTAAGAAATAAGTTTCATTCCTTAAAACATCAGAAAACGCACTGGACTGGAAATATTGGCTATAAATTAAGTTTGGCTGTTTATCCAACGTTAATTACCTTGTCTCTTAACTGGATCTTAATTTATTTTTTAGAGCAATTGTAGATTTACAGAAAAATGCAGAATGTACCTTAATTTTTGAAGAATATGAACTTTATTTCTTTCTGCTCCTCATCTCAGAAAGCGAGAATTGGCTTTATCTATGTTTTTTTAAACTATATATTAGGTAAACATGGGCCAATTCTTATTTTGTTATGCTTGCTGCAATATAACCTATTCAAGAAAGTGGGGGCCGGCTTGATAGCCCAGTGGATGGGGCGCCGGCATACCACATGGGAGGCCCCGGGTTCGGTTCCCGGGGACCTCTCCTAGCGGGCAGACCGCCTTGAGAATGGCAAGCCGCCATGGGTGGGCCAGAGCCGCCGTGGGCAGGGCAAAAAGCTGCCACGGGCAGGGCAGGTAGCCCGCGAATGGAGCGCAGCCAGCCACCCGCGAACTGAAAGCTGGACGTGAATGGAAGCAGAAGCTGCCCACAAGCGGGGAAAGCCGCGCCTGCGCGGTGACCAGTCTCGGCGCATCGCCGCAGTGGGGGGGGAGGGGAGATATGTAATAAAATAAATAAATCTTTAAAAAAAAAAAAGAAAGTAAAACATCAGCTTATCTGTGAAAGATAACTATATATGGTAATTGGGGTTTAATCTGGTTATGGAAAACAGCAGAATTTTTTTTATCCTGTGTAAAAAATTTATTTAAATAACTTGCTGTGTTTAATTTGGGTCTATTTTTTATTTATTATCTTTTTTAGTGAATGGAGTTCCGTCTCGAAGTCCAAGATTGGGAGCTTCTGTGGATGACTCTGTGGACAGTCTACTACAGCAGATGGTTCAACATGAGGACCCAGAGCCCCTGGAGAAAAATATTGATGCTGTGATTACCCCTGCCTCAATGCCACCCTCTTCCAGTCCAGGTCATGGCCACAGTAAGGAGCGAATTCTAGGAAAGCCAGACAGCCTTCTAGTGCCTGCAGTCCCTAGTGACTCTTGCAGTAATAGCATCTCACTCCTTTCTGAAACGTTGCCAAGCAGCTGTTCCCCCCATCATATCAAGAGAAGTGTAATGGAAGCTATGCACCGCCAATCTCGGAAAATGTGCAATTATGATAAAATCTTGGCCACCAAGAAAAATCTGGATCATGTTAATAAAATTTTAAAAGCCAAAAAACTTCAAAGGCAGGCCAGGACAGGGAACAACTTTGTGAAACGTAGACCAGGTCGACCTCGGAAATGCCCCCTCCAGGCTGTGGTATCAATGCAGGCATTTCAGGCTGCCCAGTTTGTTGGACCAGAATTGAATGAAGGAGAAGAAGGAGGAGCATTGCACCTAGGTCCTGATACAGTTACAGATGTCATTGAGGCTGTCGTTCAAAGTGTAAACCTGAATCCAGAACTTAATAAAGGGTTGAAGAGGAAAAGTTGGCTGTTGGAAGAACAGACTAGGAAAAAGCAGAAGCCATTACCAGAGGAAGAACAAGAGAATAGTAAAAGGTAATTCCTTATTTAACATACTATCTGAGTAGAGGAAACTAGCTTTATACAGCTGTACTATAACTGATAAATGGTTTCCAAATATTTTCTCTCATTCTTTTGTGTATCTTTTTCACTTTCTTGGTAATGTTCTTTGATGTACAAAAGTTTTTAATTTTGATGAAGTCCAATTTATCTATTTTGATATAAGATCTAAGAATCCATTGCCTAATACAAGATCCTGAAAATATTTCCCTCTTTACTTCTAAGATTTTAAAAGTTTTAGCTCTTATTTTTAGCACATTGATCCATTTGCAGTTAATTTTTATATACGGTATAAGGTAAATGTCCTCCTTCATTTCTTTCCATGTGGATACCTAGTTCTTCCCCCATTGAGTGGACTTGGCACCCTTTTCAAAAATCATTGGCCATATATGTATGTGTTTCTGAAATCTCAATTCTGTTCCATTGATATATACGTCTGTCCTTATGCAGTATCATACTGTTTTGATTAATTTAGCTTGGTAATAAATTTTGAAATGCTGAGGTGGGTACTGCAACTTTGTTCTTTTGCAAGGTGTTTTTGGCTGTTTGGAGCCTCTTTCCCTCTCGTATGAATTAGATCATTAGCTTTTCAATTTTTGCAAAGAAAGCTGTTGGGATTTTTATTTGGATTGCATTGAATCTGTATTATCACTTTATTTAGTATGGATATTTTAACAATATCAAGTTTTTGAATCCATTCCAATGGGATAGCTTTCCATTTACTTAGGTTCTCTTTAAATTTCGTTCCGTGATGATTTGTAGTTTTCCATGTACAGGTTCTTTGCACTCTTGGTTCAATTTATCCCTATTTATTTTATTTTTTAGTTGCTGTTGTAAATGAAATTGTTTTTATTCAATTCTTTTCTTTTTAATTAACCATATTTTAAAATATACTGGCATAGTGTAGACTTAATCACAGATATATGAAAATAGGAATTGAAAAGTTTGTGCTTTAAGCCAGTGCATTTTACCATATTCCTCTTAAATGGTTAGTTGAAATCATACAAAAAAAATATTTTTTATTTCAAAATGGAGGTTTTTGCTAATTACAACATGTTTTTTGAAGGTACTTGGATAGATCAATTGCATTATGGCTAATTTAGTTTTTTGGGTGTTTTTTGTTTGTTTACTAGAGAAGTTGTGGGTTTATAGAAAAAATAATGCATAAAATACAGGATTCCCATACCTCACCCCACCAACAACACCTTGCTTTGGTGTGGAACATTTGTTACAATTGATAATAGCACTTTTTTTATAATTGTACTATTTTTTAACAGCAGTTACATTTGTTATAATTGATGAAAGTTTATTAAAATAGTACTATTAACTATCATCCATAGTTTACACTAGGATTATTTTTTCCCATATACCACCTTGTATTAGTGTTGTACATTTGTTAAAATTCATGAATGAACATTCTTATATTTGTGCTATAGTCTTTCGTCTGCAATAGAATTCACATTGTTGTATAGGCCTATGTTTTATTCTTCAATTTTTTTTGTAGTAACTTAAGATAGAACCTAAAATTTCCCCTTTTAAGCACATTCACCTATACAGTTCAATGCTGTTAACTACACTCATTGTAATGTGCCTACCATCACCACCAACTATTACCAAAACTTCTCCATCATTTGTCCAATTAGAAACTGTACAATTTAAGTATTAAGCCCCCATTCCCTACCCCAACCCTGGCTCCTGAAAACCTAGTGTTCTCCTCTATAAGTTTGCTTGTTCTTATTATTTCATATCAGTGATTTCATACAATATTTGTCCTTTTGTGTCTGGCTTATTGCACTTAATATAATATCTTCATAGTTCATGTTATATGTTTCAGAACTTCATTCCTTTTTTACAGCTGAATAATATTCCATTGGTGTATCTACTACTACATTTTGTTTAGACATTTCTTCTTTTAACAAATGTCTACTCAAGTCTTTTGCCCTTTTTTAAATTGGGTTGTTTGTCTTTTTATTGTTGAGTTGTAGTATTTCTTTATATATTTGGGATATTAAACTTCCATCAGAGATGTGGTTTCCAAATATTTTCTCACATTGTCTACATTGTCTTTTTACTTTCATGAGAAAGTCCTTTGATGGTGTATTAGTCAGCCAAAGGGGTGCTGATGCAAAATACCAGAAGTTGGTTGGTATTTATAAAGGGTATTCATTTGGGGTAGAAGCTTGCAGTTACCAGGCCATAAATCATAAGTTACTTCCCTCACCAAAGTCTGTTGCCACATGTTGGAGCAAGATGGCTGTCGACATCTGCAAGGGTTCAGGCTTTCTCTTCCTCTTAAGGCTTCATGGTCCTAGCTTCTTTCAGTATCAGCTGTAGGCTGCGCTAAGTCTCTTCTCTCTCCCAGGGCTCCTTTCTCTCCAGGCTCAGCTGCTCTGCTCTCTCCACAAGGCCAGCTCGTCTCTCTTCCCAGGCCCTCTGGTATGTCTAATGGAGCCTTCTCTCTTTCCTCAAGTATCTCTTCTCTGTGTGTTTACTTCCAGGGCTCCAATATCAAAACTCCAACAAATTCCTCTGCCGTTTGGCTTTCTCTGTGAGTACCCACCCACCAATGGGGGCGGGGACTCAATGTCCTGGGGCCTCTGCCACATCTGCTTCTCTCTTTACTTCCCAGGGCTCCAGCTCAGAACTCTCACCTCCTTCCTCTGTGGTGCGGTTTCTCTGTGAATCCCTGCCCACCAAGGGGATGGGGATCAATATCCTACTGATGTGACCCAGTCAAAGCCTTAATCATTATTTAACAAGTAAAAGTGAAACCTCTGAATCCAATATAATCTAATATGCCCAGAGGAACAAACCAGTGTACAAACATAATCCAAAATCTATTTTTGGAATCCATAAACAATATCAAACTGCTACAGGTGGACAAAAGTTTTTAATTTTGATAAAATTCCATTTACCTATTTTTTTCTTTTGTTGCTTGTGCTTTGGGTGTAAATTCTTAGAAACCATTACCTAACACAAGGTCCAGAAGATGCTTCCCTATGTTTTCTTCTAGGCATTTTACAATTTTGTTTCTTATATTTAGGTCTTTGATCCATTTTTATTTGATTTTTATATATGGTATTTGGTAGGAGTCTACCTTCAGCCTTTGGCATATGGACATCTAGTTTTCCCAGCACCATGTGTTGAAGAGACTATTCTTTCCCAGCTGAGTGGACTTGGCCATTAAAAAAGTAAAAATCTATGGAAGTGCACAACACAAACAGTGAACTTTAAGTTAAACCAATGACAATAGTTTATAGTACAGTTATTAAAATGTGTTTTTATCATTTGTAATAAATGTGCCATACCAATGCAAGGTATTAATAATAGGCTGGTATATGGGAATCATAAATTTTATGCATGATTGATTGTTCTGTAAACCCACAACTTCTATAATATTTTTTCTATAGTGCTCGCTTTGGCAGCACATATACTAAAATTGGAATGATACAGAGCAGATTAGCATGGCCCCTGCACAAGGATGACACACAAATTTGTGAAGTGGTCCATATTTTTCCCTTTATAAAAACGAAAATAATAATAATAATAATTTTTCTATCAATGTAAAGCTAAAACTTTTCTAAAAATAAAGTTTATTATTACAATAATAATAATAATCAGTTGGCTGTAAATGTGAGTGTTCTAGTCAGGGTTCTCTCGGGAAACAGAATCAACACGAGATCTCTGTTAAAAATATAAGATTTTATAAGAGTCTCTCACGTGACCGTGGGGATACACAAGTCCAGGTTCCGCTGGCAGGCTGCAAGCCAGGGGCTCCGATGAAAGACTGATGAAGGGTCCTCGATGAGTTTGCTCCGATGAAAGACTGATG
>PVKH010025910.1:0-13327 GCA_004027955.1 Chaetophractus vellerosus | reverse complement strand
TCAAGTCCAGTGCTTCTTACAAGCTGCCTCCTTATAAAAACCAGAGAATTGAGATAGCTTGGTTGAACTAAAGTTTCTTTTTCTCATGATTTTCAAAGAAAGTAAAATATTTCATAGTTTTTTTTGGAATTGAAAATACAATTGTTTATAAGTAAAAGGAAAAATTATTTGGAAGCAAGTATTTAAAGAGGTCCTTTTGTTTCTGTTTGATTTTATTTCCTTTTTTATTTCCTACAGGGGAGAATGAAAATATCAAGAGTAAATCATTTCACTTTGTACTATTCTATCATTTCAGATTTTTCTATTATATCAAATATTAAGTTCTAGCACATTTTATCCATTAATTCAAAAGTCTTTATATTTAGTGTCTAAAATATATGAAAAATTCTTCAATAGCAGTCATTTTTTTATTCTAGCCAAGGTTTTAATTAAGATAAGACTAAGACCATCTAAAGGGATTAACTATTATTATTTCTGATAAGATTATGCATAACTGAGGAAAATTTTGCAGCCTAATCAGCTTCTCAATTTTTCACATATATAGCCCTCCATAGAGAAAAGATAACTACTATTAACTAGGCCATCCTTTAATTGAATAGAGTGGACTATTAGGCAGTTATATAGAATTCTGAGTTTGAAAATCCAGAATGGATCCAGAAAAGATAGAGAATAAAAAGAAAGGGACTAAATTTGTATGAGACATTCTACATGTTCAACAGCAGAGGAATTGATCCATAAATTATGGTGCATCTATATCATGAAATGTTATAAAATATTTAGTGACACAGGAAAATGTTCACTATATAACAAGTAGGAGAAACAATGTAAAAATGGAGATATAGAGAGGTCAAATTTGTAAAAATATGCATATTACATATCAATGTGAATGTATATATATGAAAAAATACATATGTTTGGGACAAAATACTCTAAAATATGCTAACATTGTGGGTTTGAAAATTTTACTTTATTTCTTTACTTTTTTCTGTATTTAAAAATTTTTTTGATACTAACTTGAAAAGAAATCTCATTTTAAAAATTACAGTGAGAGGGGTTTGGCTATTTAAATAAAATATAAAGTTTATTTAAAAAAAAAACCTGGATGCAGAACTAGTTAATTTAGAAAATCTCACTTAAAACTTCATAGTAGAATAAGTGTTGAGAACTGGCTAAGTTCCCAAGTTTCTTTTGGGCCCTAATGACCCTCTGATTGGGCTGCAGTAAAATTAGAGACGTGGGCAAGTATGTGGACTAAACATGCAAAGGAGTCTCACACTGATCGATGTTGGAATGCTAATATATAGTAAATGTTGTGAAATCAACAAGATGAAAGGGAATAAGGATAATGGCAAATCAATATTTACAGTGAGCTTTGCCATCAATCCCCACAACTCCTCAGTGACTTAATCTCATCACTTGTAGTTACTGCATCCACATAAATGAGTCAGGAGTTTGCAGAGAAGGGATTTGAGGAATAAAAATCCCAGCTCAACAATAAACTTACATGTATGAGTTTTTTCAAGGCATTAAATCTTTTTGGTAGCATTGCCGTTCTACCCACATGTTTAACTTATGTGAAGGAAATATGCTGGGAAAGATGTGGTTTCCCAGAAACCTTTCATAACATGGCCCTCATTAAACTATTTATTCTCTATCAATGTCATCATAAGATTTCCATGACAACAACATGCCATATAACTAACCTGGTTCAGATGCAGCAGATCTTTGCACAACTGGATACATCAAAAGAATTATTATATCATCAATGATGCTACCAAAAAGAGCACCTGCTCCCTTCCTACGCTGGATAGCAGATGTGCAAATAATGCAATGTAGGATTTTCCTAAGACAAATGCTCAGATATGTCAAGTTTTCAATAGGGTTAAATTAGAAATTATATCTTTTTTTCTTTTTTCTTTTAATTTTGGAATTGAAAATATAATTGTTTATAAGTAAAAGGAAAATTTTCACCTGCCTAGTAGGCACCCACTCTAACTTGCTTATTTTTATGCAAAGCCAACTTGTCCTCCCAGGCAGAGTTTGCCTAGGGCAGCAAAATGCTCTGTGACTGTTTATCCTGTGTGAGTGATCACCACCTGGGAGGAATGTGCTTTCTCTAGTTTGCCTACGGCATCTATTCAGAGGGAGATGGACAAGACCCAAAAACTTTGGACAAGTTGGACAATTGTGAAATTAGATGATAGTCTGCAAACAAATGTGTTAAGGTACATCCAACTTTGGGAGCTAAAAGCAAAAGGGATTTTAAGATTTGCTCTGCATTAACATAATATCTTTTAAAACCCCATTAAAATTGCCAACAGGCTTTGCTTTCTTTCAAGGGCTGTTTGAAAATGAGGCTGGAAATCCTGTATTCTATAAAAGGTGAGGTTAATGGAATCAAAACTGCTGAAATATAGTTGTTTTTTTTTGCACTGGGCCCAAGGATTGGACCTCATATGTGGGAAGCTGGTGCTCAACCACTGAGCCACATCAGCAACCCTGAGTTGGTTTTTTCGTTTGTTTGTTTGTTGTTTTTATTTTTTAGGAGGCACTGGGAACCGAACCAGGGACCTCCTATGTGGGAAGCAGGCTCTCAATTGCTTGAGCCACATCTGCTCCCCTGAAATATAGTTTTAAAGGCATTTGGATAGTTTCCCCTAATTTAATTCGGTACTGTTAATTAGCTCTAAAATATTTTATCAGTAATACACTTTTTCCAAGATAACACACAGGTACAAATTTTAACTATTTTAGTAAAGAAAAGATAAAGGCATTTTCTCTGTCCAGCAGAATGACTTTACTTGATTGCAAATGGAGAACGTACATAGTTTTAAGAAACTATTTAAGAGATGCTTTGAAATTTTGAATACATTTTATAAAATCATAGAATCTTAGTATTTAAACTGACTCCAACACCTTCTCGTTTTACTAATGAAGAAACTGAAAGCCAGAGAGGCAAATTATCTTGCTTAATATCATCCAGCTTGTTGAGGGAAAAATCATAAGTATTTATTCATTCTCTAAATCTTTATAGAGTACCCATTCTGTGCCAAGCACCTTTCTGAGTGCTAATGCTGCAAAGGTCCCTGCTCTCATGGAATTTTTAGGACTATTTCCTGAGTCTCTTCACAGAGTTCTTTTCATTTGCTTACATACTTCTCTTGCCAAAAGGACTAAGTTACACAACTTATAAAGAGACTTCAATGTCTGATAAAATGCCTGTATTTTTTTTATTCCACTTAGATTCGTCTGTCATGGTTGTTTGCTTGAAGATGATCACATTTATGCATACTAAAAGAAAAATCTCCAGATCTTTATGTTATTTATCTTTCAAATAACATAATAAAATCAGTATTAATTTTTATCAATTTAACATATTTGGGATATAATGGCATAATATAATTGGAGATATTTTTATGCCAAAAAAAGGGATAGGTTTTGAGATTCAGAGATACTTGCTATTTCTTCCCCAATTTAACCTTAATTACTTTCATTAACATTCAGCAGTCGTCATATTATGATTCTAGTGAATGATTTAGAGAATTAACTATATAATGCCAAATGACTTAGAAACAGTCTGCAACTGTAGCAGTAAATCAAAGACTTCTAACTTGTGGTTTTGTTCACTAATGTTCTGCACAAATCATGTACTGAAACCTTTAGCAGGAAAAGCCTTATACCACACATTTTATAATTAAGGCAGAATACAAGACATGTTTCTAATACTTATCAACCCCCAGTCTCAGTTGCCTAATGTGACCCTTCTTTTTACCACATGGCCCTATCCCATTCCAACCATGGCTGACTGGACCAGGTATAGCAAATAATCAGAGAGATATGATTGGCAGGCTGATTCTAAACAATATAAATCCCCACTCAGGAATCTGGAATTGAGATGAGAAACAGTGGGTGGGGTCAGTGCTGGAGAGTGCCTGGCTATGATAAAGTCCACTGAGGGTAATGTTCAAGCCAAAATTTATGGGGAAGAAGAACAGGTCTCACTAGAGAGGGGAGAACAGAGCATAAAATGCTGGGAAGATGAGAGACCCTCAGAGGTGGAGAGCGACTTAAAGAAAAGATAGTTTCCAATGGTTTTCTAGGTCATTGGCACTAGTTTCCACAAATCCCAGCCTGCTGCAATTATTGTCCTTGGAGTTCCTGAGATTCTCTGATGTATCCTCACAACAAATCTCCTTCCTCTTAAGTTAGCTTGAGTAATTCTATTATTTGTAACCAAACAAACTATGGCCAAGAAAAATGGCCTTTCATGCATCTAAATTTAGTTTTTATCATAACAAGAAAAGGACAAAAGTCAGTCTCAAGTGGAAGACTCAAGTCCTCTTAAGTATCTTAAGGATTCCCCTATCCATAAGTTAGTTTGGGGCACTGGTTATTATGTCATTAATATTTAATGACATGGTGGTACTAAATAAGTTAAAATTTTCAACCCTCTAAATATAAAGCCATAGGAGGGTTTCAGGAGACCATGGACTGAATTAATCTTTCCCAATTTTTAGCCTCAAAATAGTTTTTGGTGATGCTCATAATATATATTTACCTCAACTCTTCTCTTTTCTCTGTCAAAGGCTGTGGAAAACAGTCTCCCAAGGAAGCCATAGGAAGTAGTACGCTGCTCTATTTATTTGCCATGGTTCTGATATTCTCCTTTACCAAAGTGTTTTCTAGCCAATTCTTCCAAAGAATGCTCCTAAATAGTATATTCCCTAGAGTTCTCCTTTATTCTCCATCTTATTAGTCATTGAACCTCCTAAGTTGAATGGATGAGAAATTGGATTCTCTCTTTTGATTTTTGTATTGCTTTTAAACATTTGTTCAAAGTATTTTGCTCTACTTGTTCATCTTATCACACAATTTTCTAGCAAACAGATTTTTTTTTCTGTATTTGCTTTACTTCCTTTGAGAATAGTATCTTCATAATTTACTGCTACCACCTCATAAATATGAAAAAAATTGTATTCTTTATAATATAAAGGAAATATGATTTCCAACCAATACAAATCCTTAAATTCAAAAGTTTTATTAAAATAATACAGTAAACATTGTTCAGCCTTTGAGCCCTGAAGCACTTTACCTTGGCTGGGGTTTTCTAACTTAAGGGAAAATAAAGAACTTTAGACAGTTAAAGAGGAAATATCAATATGATTAAAAGGCCAGCAAACAGTAGGAAAGATAAAAAATACAGTAAAAAGACTATCAAGGTGCAGCATTCAAGTATGTAAATTGTAACAAAGAATAACATATAGAACTTTAAGAGAATGTCCTTAGGAGTAAAAATTCTAGCAACAAACACTTGAATGCCAGATCCTATGCTAAAAGCTTTACCTGTATTAACTGATGTCTAATTATTCTAACTTTACACATGAGAAACTGAAGCTCAGAAACAATAAGTAACTTATCAGAGGTTACATGACAGGAAATTAAGGAGAGGGGATTTGAAAGCAGGAGTTCTGGCTTCATAGCTGAACTCTTGATCATAGATTGTTTGCCTTCTCTGTTAATATTTTGGCCAATGGTTCTCAAATTGGCCATACATTAGAATCATCTCAGGAGCATTTCAAAGCATACCATCACCTAGGCTCCACCCCCAATGGTTCTGATTTAATGGGCCTGGATGGAGTCTTGTCATTCGTATATTCCAAAAGTCCCCATGGGACTCTCAGGTAGAGAGAGACCACTAAACCCAGAGAAAAAACGAATGTTTACTTTGAAGCAATAAAATTGAGTTCCTTGTACCAAAACGCCTCAGTTCACTGGGGATCATTAAACACAAGCATGGTGTTTCTTTGGAGATTAAAACTAAGATGGTGTCTCAATGTTCTGAAATAATTGTGTTAATGAGAAGCTGGTGAACATTTCCAAACTCCTTTGAGTCTATATTGTAGTACTAATATAATTTAGACACCAGAGGGCTCTACTATAAAATTTAAACCCTCTATATAAATACAGAGACCTTCTGAGAATTAATTTAAGGCAGCATGTTTAAACAAGGGATAAAGGTGAAGGTACTGTAATAAATGATGAACAACCAGTTCTCTAGTGGAAAAAGCCCTGGTTTGTAACATAATGGCCAATTTCAAGTTACCAATTGACATTACTGGATGTGGAGTTGGGAAGAGATACTCAGTAGCACACTATTGTATAGTATTTCCACCATACAGGTACAATAGAAGTAAATAACCTCAAGAGCACAGATAATAGTAAAATAGGAAGTGATGGGTTTTGAATATTAATTACCCTTGTTTTGAATATAATTTAATATAGACATATAATTTAATTTTTAACATTGGCCTGTGCTTAATTGGCTTGCAGTTGTTTTTGAAACTAACAAGAACTGTCTTCATTATCATTTTATGCTTATAGATGGTTTAACAGTTCATTCAGTTTATTTTGAGTTTTAGCAAGGCTTAATATTTTAGTAGTGCTAAGCAGTTGCTAGTGCTATTAAAATACCTGCTACCATAAAATATTTTTCTTTTATAATCATTCAAATGCATTATTGGAATCACAGCTACATCATGTATTTAAGGTACTAGTTCCATCAAATAAATTTAAGCACTCTGTGTTGATTTCTATCAGGATATCCAGTTTATAACATATTGTTCTAAATCCATCTTCCAGATAAATGGTTCCTATAAGTGTGGATCTTTATAAAAGAGAAGGAAATTTCAAATCACTCTAATAAACCAAAAAACAATTTTTTTGGTAACTTCTAGCAGGTGTTAATAGACCAATATATTTATTTTCTTTTGTTTCCAATCCTCGATAAATATAAAATAGCAAGCAATGGTAGCATCCTGGTAATCTTATTCAGTATTCCATGACCCATGGATTTTAGTGCACAAATATTCAACTAACAGTAATATAAAACTATGACAATAGGGGAGCAAATTAACTAAAGCAAAACAACATAAGAAAACAAACTAAAGCATTTACAGATAACATTTTCCAGTCATTTCTACTTATTTCTTTTTATGATAAGCAAATTAATGAAAGAAATTGAGAGCAGTAACATACTCTTTCTCTCTCACTCTCTTTTATTTTTCATTTCAGCCTCCTAAGAGGTAGGCTTGACTCAAAGATCTTTAAAAGGAGTGGAGGTTAGAAGTATCCACTGACTACGATTTCATTTTGTCTAGCATTGATTATCTCTCCTGTTTGTAGTAATCATATGAGTTGATTACAAAGTAATTCCTATGTATCCTTACATCTTTAACTTCAATCAGGCGTAAAAATTTAATAATTGGGTCTTGTGAACTGGTTCAAAACACCACTTAAAAGGCATCCATTCAAATAATCACATATTTTTCTTGAAAAAAGGCAGTATTTCATCAAATAAATTGAACAAGAATGAGTCAATTTTTGTCGTATCTATATTCTATAAAGAAAATAAATTTTCTTCATTAATTCAGCTTTCTTAAGAATGAGAACTTTTGATTAAATCCTCTAGAGCAAATCCAGCCTTCAATGATTTAAAGCAAGGGTTCTTAACCTTTTTTTGCTCCATGGACTCCTTTGCCAGTCAGGTGAAAATCACAGACCCTTTACTAAGTCCGCACTATGCTGTGTATTATTTAATAAATATATCACACCTGCACCAACATGTCCCCACAAGAATGTTTTCTTAAATTTCAATTCAAGCTCATGGACTTCATGTTAAGAACCCCTGGTTTAGAGTGTGGGCTCAGGAGTCAGAATGCCTGAATTGTCCACCTGAAACTCTATGACCTTGAAAAAGTTACTTAGCCACAATTTCTCCATCTTCAAAAATGGTATGATAATAGTACCTAGCTCATAGGATTGTTTAAAGAATTGAATGAGTTATTACATGTGAGACACTCACAACTGTGGCTATCACATACTAAGTGCTCAGTAAATGTTAGGTGCTACACTCACATGAAAGCGCCTTTAAGTATATAAACTTTGCATATTTGAGGTGGCTATGGCCACTGTTAGCTACTTAAAGTTCCCTGAACATACGGAGAACTTTCAAGCATCCTTGCCTTTTCCCATGTTCTTCCCTCTGCTTGAAATGACGAACTCCTGTATGTTGTTTTAAGTTCAGCTCAAAAAAATTACTTCACTTAACATTCTCTGATTAGTCTCCATCATGGGTGATTCAATAGCACTCTATAAGAACATGTTTAGTTTATTCTTAATATATACTTAATGTGATCCTGAAAATGTGTTCTAAGAGCAAATGCTTGAAGGGCAAATAAAAGGCATGCAAGTTATGACAGGGTGAAGGTTTCTGTTTCCTAGCACCAGTCAAGGCTTTGCTCCTTTGCAAGGTAGAGAGTTGGAAATGAAACACCAAACCAAACTCTTTGAAAAGTAACCCTGCAGCAAAACTGTTCATGAGCAAAGGATGATGGCAAGGAAATCTGTCTGTTTTGGCTAGAGACTGAGGAGGAAGTGTGACTCCTCCTGAGTATTGATAAGCACACAATTCAGGGTTTAGCTATTCACTATCTGCCTGGTCCAGGAAAACCCAAGGTAAGAAAAAGTAACATATATAGTCCAGGACTGTTTACATCCTAGCGTACCTGGAAAAAGCCAAAGTAATGCTTTCTGGAGAAGTGCATCCTCAATCCAGGCCTTGCAGAATTCCCACAGAGAAAGTCCAGCAAAACATGAGCTCACAATTGAAAATTACAAAACACACAACGAAACAAATCACCCTGAACAAGAGACAGAAAAACAGAAAACCACAGGCATAGACTCCATGGGTTTATGTTAAGAGTTATTGAATTCAGAATATAAAATACATTTGAAATATTTGAAGAATTATGGAATTAGTTTTCACAGTGGTCATTGTTATGGATTGAATTGTGTTCTCTAAAAAGATATGTTCAAGTCCTAATCGCCAGTTCCATATATAAGACCTGTTTTGGAAACAACATCTCTGAAGATATTATAAATTGGATGAGGCCAACCAGGATTAAGGTGAGCCCTTAATCTAATATGACTGATACAATTATAAGAAGAAAAAATTTGGACACATAGTAACAGAGTGGAGAACATCACGTGATGGAGGCAGAGAATGGCATGAATTGCCTGTGAGGCACCAACAGAAGTCAAGAGAGGGGCATGGAACAGATTGTCCTCTTGAGGTTTAAGGGTTGGCATGGCCCTGCTGACACTTCGATTTGGACTTCTAGCCTCCAGAACTTAGAGACAATAAATTCTTGTTGTTTTAAGCCACCCAGTTTGCCATACTTTGTTATGACAACCCTAGGAAACTATGACAGTCATTAAAGGATTCAAATGACTAATATTGTTATTTTAAATAAAGGTAGGATAAATAGAGAATGTGGTAACATGTTTGGAACTATGGCAGTTTTCAAATGAGACCTTTTAGAATAAAAAATGCTATTTTCCTCTCAAGCCCACCTGCAGCCTCCCTCCTTTCTGCCTCCTTCACTTGTCTTCCCTCTTCTTCAACCCATTTGGAAAACCTGGAATTTTCATTCTTAATCACCACAGAAAAAGGCCAATCCTGACTATATAAGCATCACTGCCAACAATTAACTGGAATCTTTAACATCTGGAGGCAATATGCATGCTGTACTTTTATTTGAAGATATTATTTTACAATGTTAATTTCAAAACATTCATGACAGCATATTTCCTCAACTTGATAAAGAACTGTGCTATTTCACGTGAATAAGGTGGCAGGAGCAGGGTGAATGGCAGGCATGAGGGCCTGAACTGGCAAGAAAAAGCAGGTGAGTCGAAGCAAAGAGATACTCAGAGTCCAAGTAGACTACTTTAAAGAGTTCTATCTCTATCCCAAGTCACTGGGAAGTCATTTTAAATTGGAGTGACATGATTAGACTTGGGTTTTGGCTGCAATATGGAGAATGAACTGGAGAGCAGCTGGGGTATACATGGAGGCCAACCCAGCAGGCTATGTCAGTCATTCACTGAGATATCATAGTAGGCTAAGACCAGGGCAGTAGTGAAGGAAATGGAGAAAAGTGGGCAGATTAGAGTAGTGGTCCTCAATCGGGGCAAGTTGGCCTCCTGGGCAGCATTTATCAATGTCTGAAGACAGTTCTGTTTGTCATAACTTGGGGGTAAGAGGTTGCTACTGGCATCTAATGAGTAGAGGTCAAGTATGCTGCTGAACATGCTACAGTACACAGGAGAGTTCCCTATAACAAACAATTATCCAGCCTAAATCATGGACAAGAGAAATACTTAGGGAGTACTGTGGACTTAATGTCAGAAAGTAGCTTGAAGTATAATATCAGATTTATCACAATAAAATGCAACGACCACAAGAAAAACACCACAAGAGTCAGTAATAGCTTTAGGGACAAACAACAAAATTTAAATGAACAGTTGCAAATCAAGGTAGTCATTAAATACATAAGCAGAATTATTAAAATGCTTAGAAGGAATGGGAGCTGTACTGCATTCCCAGCTTGACAGAAATACACAGTGACTAAATCTAGCATTGTCTGCAAAAGAGACATGCACTTCATTCCAGTAACAGTCAGCAGGATCTAAATTTAGTTTATGCTCTTAGTGTATTAAAATAGCATCAAGAAGCTCAGGAAGGCTAAAACTATCACACTCCAAATTTCTGTCTATACTGTTAATAGCTACTTACCAAGATCCCTGTTGCCTGTGTGATTAGAGCCTATTAGAAACATGTCCTCTGCAAAATTCTCTCAACAACAGCAACAAAAACAATACAAAACAGAAAATTGAGTTAAGGAATGAGTCTAGATAAAATAATTGGCCACACAGATACCACAATGTAGGCATTCATAAGGAATATATTGTAATTTCCAAAAAGAATTAAGTTTTGTGAGAAGCTTTATGAGGCTTTTTTATTGTTTACTATAAAAGTTAAAATGTTTTATTTCAGAGTTCAATGTTACAATGGTAAATTAGAAAAGCAAATAAACATTTTTATTTGAACAGAAGATCTACTAATTGCCTGTCACGTGACTTGGATAAAAGTTGAACTCTGCAAATGGCAGAGTCAGGCTTAATATTGAAAAATGAGAAAAGATTAAAACCTTCATTTATCTGTTTATTTTCTTCTAGTCAAACAAACAAACAAACAAATGAACAAAAAGACTTTTCTCTCCATTTCATAGGACCTTCTAGAATGCAGTTGCAGAGTTCAAAATTTTGCTTCATTTTGTGAAATTTTAGTTCAAGATCTATTTCTTCTAAGAAAATGTTCCCAGACAATATCTCCAACTGTTATGTTCTGCAATCATCTAAGCACATATATACCACGAGAAGAAAGGATCTGGAAAGAGTTCAGAATTAAAGTCTCACAGCAAGAATGATAGATTTTTTTTTTCTATCAAGGCCCACTAACAACAAAAAAAAATCAGTAGCTTCAGAGCTAACATCAAATTAAATAATTTTGGATTTTTCTTTTAAAATAAATAAGTATAATTCACTCTATTCATGGCCAGGTTATTTTCCTGTGTTAGATCTGGATGAGACAAAAAATATATCTTTCTGTTAATCTGCCTCCTACACTCCTCAGGCAGTCCTCTACCTATGACTTTTGCAAATTGTGCTGAGTCTCTCAATATGTGTCCGTCCCTTCTTTATCAATAGACTCACCGATCTTTTAGCTAGGTACACAGTTACATGGAGTAAAGTCTATACTTCCTAGCTTCTCTTGCAGGTATGCATAGCCAGGTGACAGAGTTCAGGTCAAGTGGAACTCCCAGGAATTTTCCTTAAAAGGAGAGGAAGTAACTGTATTTCTTTCTTCCTGCTGCCTGGAATGTAGAAGTAATGATGGATGCCTGAAAAGCCATCCTGGACCTTGAGGTGAAAGCTGTGTGCTAAGGATGTCAGAGCAAAATAAAGGAGTCAAGTCCCCTGATACCATGGAATACTATACCCAACATGGATGTCCTACAAACCATTTTTAAGTTTTGCTTAACCACTGTAATTTTGCGTTTTCTCTTACTATAGATATCCTTAATCCAAACTGATACAGTGCCTTCTCATCCACTTTTCTGGACAGCTGTTTCCTCTGTCACACTGCCCTTGATTCTAATTTTTATAGTCTGCAGGTTATTTACTTTTGGGAAATTTTTCAACTGCTCATTCCCAAAACAATTTCTCTTTATATTGAACAAGAGCTTATCTACACATCCCTACCTGATTTTGAGTTTTAACAATATTGTGTATAAGATTTTATTAACTTAAAATTATCCTATGTCTTCACAACTATACTATAAATTCTTTAAGTTTAGAAATTACGCTTCCTACCCCTTTGTATTCTCAATGCTTTGAAGAGTTTGTAAGTGTCCACATAACTGCCAGTAGTTTTAATACATAGAAGGGGGGAAAGGAAAGAAAGGAGGAAGGAAAAGAAGGAGAAAGAGAAAGACAGAGAGAAAATGAGAATCACAGTCTAACAAATGGATAAAAGCAACTAGTAATAATGTTTTGCCTCTAGATATTTTTGAGGGATAACATCTTCATTTTCACACCTGTAGGCATTAATAGGCTATTATTCCATAAGATCAGTTTGAGCACTGGTTAGTTGAAAATTCCACAACAGCATTTTGGAAAGTACTTTTGGGTAGAAATCTTGGGGGTGGGAGGTGACTCAGCCTGACACAGAAACCGCCATGTGACTAGGGTATAAGAATCACCTTAAAATAGTCTGCTATTGTGCTTTGCTCAATTTAAAAAATGTTAATAAGAAATGAAATTGAAGAAGGCATAGAATTTTGCTGGAAACTCAAAATGGTGATCACCTGAGCCTGAAGAAATAAAAAGAAGCCACATCCAAGGATAAATCTATGAGCCAGGGTCAAGTTAGTAATGAGTTTTTCACTGGACTAATAGAGATTAAGAAAGTTAATCTTCTTATTGCTCAATTTGCCATATTAGATATTTCTTCTTCTACATGCTAGAAATAAAATTAGTTCCTACAGCCCCTAGTCTCTTATGTACTCAGGTTTTCTTGATCATGGTTTATCAACTGAGTTTAAACTATTGGGTCTTGACAGTTTATATTGCTTATATATGATTCTTATTTATGCTTTGATAACCCCTGTCAACCTAAACTTGATTCCTGATTTCTTTCCATTTTGAATTAATTTTGTTTGAAACTCATGATTTTAAAGTGAATTTTTAATACAATTATTTTTGGCTGATAAGAAATGGTTCTGCCTTCTTTCCTTTATCATTTGCTTTTTTAAAATAAACTTTTTATTTGGAATAATTTTAGATTTATATCATATCTGTTTTTTTATTAGAGAAGGTGTAGATTTACAGAAAAATCATGCAAAATAGTTCTGCATATACTTTC
>PVKH010025909.1:0-13340 GCA_004027955.1 Chaetophractus vellerosus | reverse complement strand
GAAGTAAACACTTGCAGGCACTTGACACTGGGAGCTGATTACTGACAAGGACGCTGCAAGAGGGACATATGTTTTTGAGACTATAAAAGAGAAGAGATTCAGAAGATAAACTGATAGGGAGGCCAGCTAAGAGGCTGTGTAACAGGGCAGGTCAGAGCAGAGAGAGCTAAGGCATAGCTGGTAGAAATGAACCATAGGGACAACGTTTAAGCAACATTCTTATAGTAGAACTGATGGGATAATAGTGACCAGTTGTGCTTGGTGGGTGAGTGAGAGGGAGCAAGACAATGACTCCAGTTTGGAGCTTGAGAAACAGGTTGTGTGCTGAGGCCATCAGGCCAGATAAGGAGCAAAGGAAAAAGAGATTTTGGGGGAAAATGGTAAGTGCACATGTGGACACACTGAGTTGAAGTGTTTGAGTGACACCCAGGTCAAGCTGTTTAATACACAGTTGGAAACATGAAATTTGGACCTTGGGCCTGGAGAGATTGGTTTGGAAAACATCAACATGTATGTGATATTTTAAAACATGGTGGTGGATATGGTCACCTACAAAGAGTATGCAAGTAGAAGATGACTAATAACTTAAGCCCCAAAAGCTCCAATATGTGAGTGGTGTGCAGAGAGGAAGAGGGCAGTGGAGGAGGCTGTGAATGTACGTGTAGAAACACAGGAGGAGGGCCAGAAGTAATTGAGGATGCTGCTGCTCTGGGCTGCTGTGTCAATAAAGTACTCTGAAGTCAGATGGGGTCAGGACGGACCTGAATTTCTAATTTCTCCCTCTCCAACTTCAAACTAGGACTAATTAGCTTCTATATACAGACTCAACCCTTTCTCATTCTCTGGGGTCAATCATGTTTATAGACTGTGCAGTCATAAGAAACCAGCAGCTTGGAAGCTCAGCACAAAGTTGGCCTTATTGTCATCCTCCTTGAACTTGTTCTTTCTCAGAGCTGGACTCTTGACTCCTTTTTGCTCAAGCTCCTGTGTTTCAATTTCTTTCCTCAATATCGCAGTTCCAGGACCTGGACTCCAGCTTCTTCTATGTCCTCACTCATCCTATAGATAGCTGGAATTATCTGTTTTTGAATCTGTATGGTGTTTGGGTAGCTCCTTCCAGTAAATAAGCAATTGGCAAACAACTTCATGTTACTAAAACACTCTTATAGCTCTATATTTCCCCAAAAAACTCAATTTAGCATTCATTCAGTGCATGCAGTTGACAACTATTGAGCACTTACTGTGTGCCAGGTATTGTTCTAAGAGGCACTGATGATGTTTCAGTGGACAAAACAATGTACCTTCCCTCATAGGACTTGGGATCTAATGGAGAGGATAGATAATTTAAGTACATAGTGTGTCAGACAGAAAAAATCAAACAGGATAAGCAGAATAGGGAGGCTAAATGGAGGGAGCTACTGTTTTACAATGGCAGTCAGGAAAAGCATCAATGAGTAAATGACCTTGGACAGAGACTTGAATGAAGTGAGAAAGAGACAGGAGCCATCCTGGTGTTTAGGGAGTACAATCCCTGCAGTGGGAATCTGCAAGTGCAAAGGCCCAGAGGCTGGGTTAGCCAGGCCTGTTAAAGAAACAACATTGCATTGCAGGGTAGAAGCTGTCAGAGGGGTTAGTGGGGTCAGGGAACAATCATGAAGAAACTTTTAGTTATTGAAAATGTTTTGACTTTTATTCTGAGAAAATGGAAGTTTTTAGTTTGAGAAGTTGGCCTGATCTGTCTTCCATTTCTAAAGGACCATTCTGCCTGCTGTGTTGGAAGTAGATAGCACAGGGACAAGATCGGGAGCGGGGCAACTAGTTAGGAGGTTAGAGAACCATCCAGGCAAGAGAGAATAGTGGCCTGGACCAGGTCATCTGTTGGTGGGCAGAAAGATAGAAGGTAAGGATGACTCCAAGATTTGTGGCCTGAGCAACCAAAACAGAGTTGCCATTCATGGAGATGGGGTCCACAAGGCAGAAAGTTCAGATTTCCACATGTTGAATTCAAGGTGTCTAGGAGACATTGGCTTGAAGATCCATATAGGCAGTCTGGAGTTCAGGAGAGGCAAAGGCAGAAAAATGGGGCAGTAGCTGAAGGGGGTGAAGAGGTGGTCAAGCGGCTTTGTTTTTGTTTTTCAAAGATGGGAACTGATAAAGTATGTTTTATGCACATGGAAGTGTTTCAGAGAGAAGAAAGAAGTGATAATGAAGAAGAGAGAGAGAGAACTATTGGAGGTATGTCAAGAGTAGGTGAGGGTGGGAATCTGATGGGCCAGCAGAGGGGGCTGGCCTTAGATAGGAGCTTGGAGAGGTCATCCCTGTAGAGACGCAGAGTGACTGGAAAAAGTAGTGGTGAGAACCTGTGGGGTATCCTGTGACTGTTTCTATTTTCTCAGTGAAATCAGAAGCCAGGTCAGAAGCTGAGAATGAGCGTAGGAGAGGTGTGACAAGGCTTTAAGATAGAAAATGTGTGAAACTGACTTCTAGTACAGTGGGTGTTTTTTTTGTTTGTTTTTAGTTTCAGCTCATGAACTGGTGGCTCCTAAAATCAACTTACTGATTTGAGACCAATATTTTAAAAAGTAAATAGAATTTAAACACAGAGTTTGTTGCATGGATTAAGAGCAAGAATTGCTCAAATGTCAAAGAATGGTAAAGCTTTATTTAGTTGCATGTTCACATGTACATGTGTATACATGTGTGTGTCATGTTGGACTGGGTCATAGTCAAAAATATTTTAAAAACATTTGTCCAGCATAGTGGGAGTAAATAACCTAAGGAATGCAAAATAAACTCACGGGCCAAGTTAGTGGTAATATATTTTAAATATTTCTATGTAAAAAAGATCATAACATAGACTCCCAGGAACTTGGCAGTGGGCCTGCGAAGAGTTCCAAAACCGCTCACATACACACCCCCATTATAAGAAACATTCCTGTTTGAATATTTTAAATGATGGAATGTTCCCCACCTTAAAGAGTTTTCTGTATCAGAATGTAACCTTCCTCTCTATTAAAAAAATGGGTCCCTCAGGATACTCTCTGAGATGGTAAAGCAGTGAGTAAAGCAGCTGGCATGAGAATTTGGAATTTGACATTCTTACTATGAAGGCTGACCTTATTACATAATACCAGACTTCACCTTCATGGCTTTAGCCCATTTCAGAAAGCTCTAAATCTTCTAAACAAAACCAGTACCAGAACACCAAGAACTCCTGTTTCTGTTCGGGCTTTAGCTTTGAATTATGCCCTCTCTCCTCCCCTCCATGTTGCGGTAACTGCAGTTTCAATTGATTATTGAGTTAAGTTTTATGCCTAAATTTTCTTCCTCTTTCAAGGTTTGTTGTTGGATGTGCAGATGATTCCAATCAAATACAACTTTACTTAGGAAAACTTCATCCATTTTTAAGACTTTACATGCCTCAGTTGCTGATGTAGATTTTCCCTGTAAAATACATTAATGAATAGCATTTAAAATGTTAATAGGTGCTGGGGAGATGGCCATTAATATGTTTAAGGAGCTTAAGTTATTTTCTAGACGATTGTAATTTAGAATGATAAAAGGACTTCTCCAGTTCTATATTTTGCCTGAGTATTACAAATGATTTTGAGATTATTAACTTGAACCCATCCTCTATTTTTCCTAATTCTTGAACCATTTATAAGTTTTCAAAAATGTACTTTTTCCTTACTGTATAGGCAATATCAAAATTAATTCAGTTTATCAGTCATAAACATTATACACGAAATGTATTTTCTCTTTGCAATGTTTTCTGTCTGCTGTTTATTCAGATTCATATTAATTTGAAACACTGAAGTAACAGAGAAGCTGAAATCAAATTTAACTAACAGAATAAGGACTCATAAAAGTATACACTGTCTACATCAGTAACAGTGTGCTAATTTAAAACATTAAATATTTAATCTTAGTTTTGTAAAGCAAAATCCAGTAGTCTGAACTCACCTGCTATTGCTTTGGGCTTGAAGAGTCTATATTCTAGGATTCTTTTAGGAGTTTCGCTTCTCTAAGCACCAAAAACAAAACAAAACAAAACAAAACAAAAACACTTCAAATTGCAAAACAGGAGTATGAATTTCTCTTGCAGTGTAGCATGAATCACTGTTTTCCTTTATCTAGGCCCTCAAATAAGTTTTTCTCTATGTAAAGTGTTTCTTTAGGAAAGGAAATATACACGATAGTTCCCCTTCTATTACTTCTGAAGAGTTCTACCATGGAAAGCGCTCTCCCCCTTCATTTTGCGAGCTTCAACGTCTGCTGCTGAGTCAGAACCTCCTTTTTGCTCTGATGCGAGAAATCTTTCTCCCTTGAAAATTCATAAGGCTTCGGAAATGTTTAAATTAGAGTCTCCCAGGGGGGAAGAGACGGGGATGCCGGAATGAATGTGGTGGGAGGAGTCCCGCACGCAGCAGCCCTGATCATAGTACATTAAATGCTTTCATGAAATTGGACGACTTGGAGCGGGCCCAGGGTTACCATGGGAGCTTGGCTCCGAACCCATTATATGCATATATGTGTGTAAATAGCCGCACGGAGCCGTGTTTTGCTCCCGAGACTTTGTTCCCCGTTACTGAAGTGAAAATGTTTGGTATACAGACGGGGCTCCAATGTTTCATGTTTACCCTACAGAAAACACCTTCACGCGGCTGCAGGAAGGTCGCTGACAGCGCGCCGCACGGGAGGCTAAAAGCGGAAACAAACCCGAGGAGGTGTTTTTCAGAGCCGCGAGGAAAGATCCAAGTGGGAACTGGGCGGCAGGGAGGGCGCGCAGCAGCAAAGCCACGACCCACGAGTTTCGAAGGGATCCCCCGGCCGAGCCGCAGGGGTGGGCGGGTGCGGGACTCAGCAACGATCCGCGGCGGCGGAGCCCAGATTCCAACCCGAGCCGGCGCGGTGCAGGCCACGCGCGGCCGCCGGAGACCTGGAGCCGCCCCCCGTGGGGCGCCCGGGCCTTTCAACCCCGCGGGCCAGCCCTGCCCTGGGAAGCCCCGGTCAGTGCCGCCGGGTCTCATGTGACCCAGAGCGGGCCGGAGGGGACAGGAAGGAGGCGGGGCCGCGGAAGCGAGGGAGGGGCGCGTGCGACCCGGGCCAGGCCTGGCGCGGACCCCGCGCGGGGAGGGGCGGTTGCCCAGGAACCGCCCGCGCCCGCCCGTCCTCGTGCGCGCGCCCGGCGCGCAAGACTCGGGCCTGGCGCCCGCCGCGCCAAACGGCCTCTCCCTTTCCCTCGGCGCGGGCGGGGCCCGACAGGCGCGCCGCTCGCCCCAGTTCTCCCTCCGCCCTTCCGGGAGCGCGAGCTTCGCGGCGTGCGCGCGCCCCCGGCCGGGCCTGCATATTAATGAGAGGCGGGGCAGCGGGGGCGCGGCGGCCTCGCGCCCGCGCGTGCCGGGACGCACCGCGGGGGGCGGCGCGATTATGAGGTGGCGGTGACGCACGTTCCGGGGTTCTTAAGCTGCGAGGGCGGCGGCGGCGGCGGTGCCCGAGCCGGTCTCGGGAGGTGGCGGTGGCCGCCGCGAGGGGTGGCGGGGCCGCAGTCGGTCCCCCCTCGGCTCAGTCACGGTGTCCCTCTCACTGATCCCCCCCTCCTTCCACCACGGCCGCGCCGCCTCAGATCCGGCGGATTCCTAGGCGGGGCAGGGGACGGGGCGCGTCTCCTCCCGCTGCCACCGGCCAGATAAATGAGGGACTTCGGGTTTGGGGTGCTGCAGACCGCCCCTCTCCGAAGCAGCAGCCCGGGATCCCTGTTCGGCGGCGGGGCGTACCGCCCCTACGCCGCAGGGTCCGTCGCGGCCGCCGCCCAGCTGTCCTCTGCCACGCCCTTCGGGCCACTCTCGCCGCCGCCGTTGCCTGTCACCGGCTTCTCGGAGGCCGCCTCCCCCTTCACCATCCCCCTCGGCTGCGGCGGCGGCGGCGGCGCGGGCAGCTCGGCCGCCGCTTCCTCTTCCTCCCCGTTCCTGGCGCATCAGCAGACCATGCAGGATGAGCTGCTGCTGGGGCTGACACAGCAGCCGGCGCGGCCGCTCTCGGGGGCGGCGGCCGCGGAGAAACTCCCCAACCACCACCCCGGCGGCGGCACGAACGCGGGTGTGACCCACCTCCTCCCCTCCCAGGACTTCAAACCGAGTCTGCACCACCCCTCCTCCTCCTCCGCCTCCTCCTGCTGCTGCTGCCGCACCTCCTCCCCGCAGGACTTCAGTAAGCGGCAGCAGCAGCAGCTGAACAGCCAGAAGAGGAAAGAGTTCAGCCCCCCCCACCTTCCCCACCCTCCGGACTCGAAGCCGTCGCCACCGACGCTCCACTGCCCCGGCAGGTTCAGCCCGCCGCCGCCGGGCCCGCTCCTCCAGCCGGCGCAGCTCGCCCAACGCCAGCAGCAGCAGCAGCAGCAGTTCAGCCTCCCGCACCCGCACCACCTCCCGCCGCAGGACTTCGCCCCGCGGCAGCGCCCGGCCGACCTGTCCCCGCTCCCGCAGCTCCCGCCCTCGCCCCCCGCAGCCCCGCGGCGCCGCCACGGAGGCGCGGGCAGCCCTCGCAAGACCCCGGCCGCGGGCGAGGGCAGCGCCGCCGAGCCCCCCAATGCGGGCTTGGCTCCCTCGACGCCGCCGGTGAACCCCGCGCCGGGCTCCATGGAGTCCCCCAACCACCCTCTGCTCAACAGTCCCAGTAACCTCCTGCCCGGAGGGGCGCTCGGCGCGGGCGCCTTCAGCAGCCTGCAGAGCCCGGACCTTCCGCACCCGGGCGGCGGCGGCGGCGGCGGCGGCGGCAGCGGGGGCGGGGGGCCCCCGGGAGGCGGAGGGGGAGGCGGCTCCGCGTCGCCGCCACCGCTGCCCGGCTTCGGCACCCCCTGGTCGGTGCAGACCGCGTCGCCGCCGCCCCAGCCCCAGCCCCAGGCGCCGCCGCCGCAGCAACAGCAGCAGCCGCCGCCCCAGCAGCCGCCCCAGCCGCAGCCGCCGCCGCCCGGCTCGTCGGCCGCCACCCCGGGAGGCGGCGGCGGCGGTGGCCCGCTCAGCGCCATGCCGCCACCCAGCCCCGACTCGGAGAACGGCTTCTACCCCGGGCTGCCGTCGTCCATGAACCCGGCCTTCTTCCCGAGCTTCTCGCCCGTGTCGCCGCACGGCTGCGCGGGGCTCAGCGTACCAGCGAGCGGCGGCGGCGGCGGCGGCGGCGGCGGCTTCGGAGGCCCCTTCTCGGCGGCCGCGGTGCCCCCGCCGCCGCCGCCCGCCATGAATTTACCTCAGCAGCAGCCCCCGCCGCCCGCGGCGCCGCAGCAGCCGCAGAGCCGGAGGTCGCCTGTCAGCCCGCAGCTCCAGCAGCAGCACCAGGCGGCGGCGGCCGCCTTCCTGCAGCAGAGGAATTCCTACAACCACCACCAGGTACGGCGGGCGGCGGCCGGCGGGGAGCGCCTCTGGCCCTCTTCCGCCTCGAGCCGCGGCCGCGGGGAGGCCGGAGGCCCAGGCTCGGTCCGAGGTGGCCCCGAGGGAAGAGGCGACCAGGGCTGCGCGCCCCAAGTTAGAGTAGTAGGGTGGAGTGGGAGGAAATGGTGACGGGATCCCGGGCCCCGGCGGCGCGGGCAATGGCCACCGTGGGCTGCGGGGGCTCAGGAGACGGGGTCGAGCTGGAAGCCGCCGCCGGCCGGGTGCCCCCTCGAACGCCCCGGCGCGGCGGTGGGGGCTGGGGCCGGGGCGGCCATGGCGTCCGGGTCGGGCAGGCGTGTCGTCTCTCCCTGCTCCTCGTAGCCGGCGCGAGGAGACGCGAGAGGCTGGGCGCCCCCCGGCCCAGAGGGTCGCTGTGGCCGGCCGCCCCCTGCCCGGAGGGTCGCTGTCTCCGGTCTTCTCCCCGCCCGGAGTGTCGCTGTCCCCGGCACCCCCCGGCCGGGAGGCCCGCTGTCCCCGACGCCGCCCGACCCAGGGAAACACGGCGGGGACAGGGACGGGGAGCGCGGGGCTGGCAAGCCCGGGCAGCGGCCGCCGAGGAACGGCGGTGGGAAGCGAACTCGGGAAGGAGGGAAATGATAGCCGGAGACGGCGCGTGTGGGGAGCCCGTGACTCTTCCCGGTTGTCCAATGAGGGAAGGGGCGGAAAGGCGTATATATATTTTTCTTTCAACTTTGTTTCATTCTTAATTGGCCGGTGAGAGGTCTGGCTTCTGAAACCGACGCCGGCCGGACAGTGGTGCGCTTCCCAACGCCCGTCCGGGTCGACCTGCCCCGCAGCGCCGCTGCCTGAGCCGGGCGCCGCGCCCCGGCCCCGCGCTCCCCGGCCGGGGAGACGTTGTTGAAGAAATGGGACCGCTGTCCCAGGCTAGACCTCCTTTCCTAGTGCGCTGCATCCTTTGAGGGTTGTCAAATGTCTTTTAAAAGGGAAACTTCGTGATGGCCGAGTTGATTAAAACTGCGACATTCCAAGATTGTTTTTTAACGTGTGAGCTTTTAATGTTTTTGTTTTAATATTTGGGTAATATTTTGTGGATTTTAAAAATGCAAACTGAGGTTGAATCTGGGATTGGTATGTTACATTGAAAAGAAAACTTTGGTATATATTTTTTGTGGCCTTAACTTTCTCTTGAATTTGGGGGTATGTGTAGTTTAAGTGGGTAATATAATTACATGGGCAGATTTTTTATTGACCCGGATCTTTTCTGATTCAAGGTCATTTTGTTTTCCTCTCAATTCAACTTTTGGGTGATGGCTGGGTTGGTTAATTGACATTGAAGGAGTGTTATGTTGTTGTTTAGTCAGCATTAACTGCAGTGATCATTCTGTTGAAGGCCGTTTTCTACACGTAGGGCTATGTAGTTAAAGGTTGACAAAATTTGACCTTAACCAGTGTTTGCCAATGCATATAATTTTTCCCATTGAGTGGTTACAAGTTTTCAAGGGTTAACCTTTTTAAAAGGTGATTACTATCTAAATTATCTAAATTAGCAAATGTAATAGTTAACATTTTTTGTTGAATATTTGGTTTCTGAGAAAGGAGGATGTGGCCTTTTAAGGAGTAAAAATATGGAAATTTGAAATAATTGACTTTTCCATGATTTACATAATCTTGAGCAATATACTGAATATCTTTTGTGTTTTGGTATCTTTGTTGTTTAAGCTGTCAGCTTGCTACAGAAAATCATCTGTAGATATTTCTGCATTACAAAAGCCATGATATAGAACCTTTGGAGAATGTACCATGATCCATATTTTAAATATTTGCTTTTGGACAAAAGTTGGGTCTTGCAAGGGAGTGTAAGAGATCACTGTGCTTTCATAGGGAATTTTAGATAACCAGAAGAGAATTAGAACACTGAATCATTTAGTGAGGAAAATAAGGCCCTCAAGAATGAAGTTACTTGTCCAAGGTCCTTTAGGTATGCCTTTGAACTACATGGAGGGGAAAAGGGTGGTATATATTCCTGATTATATTAGCATTTAAAAGTTAAAAAGAATAGATACTAGAGAGCAGATATTTTAAAAATTTGTCCTGTAAGGAGCAGGACTGATTTTAAGAGTGTTGTATTTATAGTAACTACACAGTCCATATTTTCTTTATTTTTATTATTAGAGAGTTATGGGTTTATAGACCAATCGTGCTAAAATTCAGGATTCCCATACACCACCCCACCACTACCACCTTGCTTTGGCATGGAACATTTGTTACAATTGATGATACCACTTTTTTTGTAATTGTACTAAGTTTTTAAACAGTAGTTACCTTTGTTACAATTATTAAATTATTTTAAAATAAAAATTATTGAATAGTGCCATTATCATCCATAGCTTACATTAGCTGTATTTTTTTGCATATGCCACCCTATTCCAAACTGCTTTTGCTAAACTTCACAAGTAATTAATATATAAAACTTTAATTACAAGCTCATTGAAAGTAAAATTTGCTAGCAATTTTTTAAATCTAAAATCAATGTAGATTTTTTGGTGGATTTCCCATTCTTTGAAGATTTCATTTGTCGTAGGTTATTTTTGAAAACATATAAACTAAATGGAGACTTATATTATTAAGATCTTTACTAGAAAAATCGAAGCATGGGGTTGTTTATTGTCAGGATATCTCAGTGGATCCCCCTATGGGTAACATTAGAAAATTGCTTAACAGTTCATGGATAATAAAGTGAAGTAAAAACAAAACACTTTAAAAGAAAGTATACTAAAACTGGAATAACATACTTTAAAAGGTGAATTAGAAATACAGCAAAATCAAGTTTTTCTTATATTGTCCTCATGCCAAAGGGATCTTTAATTACCATCTGCACTTTTGTAATGGTACAACTGGTTTTGGAAACCTAAAATCTAAATGTTTAAGTCATGTGGTTTGGGATATTTTAATTAAAGACTGTTTAGTCCTGTGCCTTGCAGAATATGGTTGCTGTAAGATGAGAATGTAGGTTTTATCCTTGAGGATCTTCCAGGTTAATTTAATTAATTTAAAAGCATATTTTTTCCTTTATATTTATCATGTATTCCATTCTCTCTGAAGAGAAAGAAGTGACTGCATAGTTCTGTTTTAGCAACTGTCACAAAATATCTGTTTGGCTCATTATAACTTATCATAAGTTTCATATCAACATCTCAAGCCTTTACTGGTATCCTATGTTACCTTTATATATTTCATTTTTTAATCGTATCCTATGTTACCTTTATATATTTCATTTTTTAAACATCATATAAATCCTTAGTTCAGATCTAAAATTTGAATTTGATTTATAAACACTTTAAATGACTATAATTTAAATAGATGTGTGTTTTCCCCAGCCTCTTCTGAAACAATCTCCTTGGAGCAACCATCAGAACAGTGGCTGGGGCACTGGAAGTATGTCCTGGGGAGCAATGCATGGTAGAGATCATCGTAGAACTGGAAACATGGGAATTCCAGGAACTATGAATCAGATATCTCCATTGAAGAAACCCTTTTCTGGTAATGTCATAGCACCACCGAAATTTACTCGATCTACTCCATCACTGACTCCAAAATCTTGGATTGAAGATAATGTGTTCAGAACAGACAACAATAGTAATACGCTCTTACCATTACAGGTAAGAATGGTATGTAAATGGCTTATTTCTAATATTAATCTTTGAAAGTAGAAAGTTGGGTGGTAGTAGTATTTGCATTAGCATGGTAAAGTTAACAGATTGAGGAAAAGAAAGCTCTAATTTTTGAATATAGAATTTAGTTATCAAAGCGTTAAATACGCATAGAGTGAGAAAATTGAGAATGTAAAAAGTTCTTTAAACACACAATAGAAAAAAGCTTCATAAATATAGAAAAACCTGCTGTATTTCTTAAATAAATTTTGAAGCTTTTAATTGGCAGCTCCCTAATAATGCCTTAATTTATTAATCTTGAATAAGCCATCAAAATGCATTTCTATTATAATGTCGTTAAGCTAAAATGTATCATAATTGTAATTATGCACAGATTTGACTCTGATAAGCTCTCTCTATCTTAGAATATACTTAGTACAGCTGTGATTATGGCAAAATAATAGTAAGGGTTTTTGCATCAAGTTCAGATTGTCTTCCTGGGTGGTTCAGTGACTTTTTCTAAATATGGCCTGAGAGTTAAAATGATTAGGCATTTTTTTCAGGCCTTCTAATATTTTGTTGGTATTACATGTTGATAAAATTCCCTTATGGAGATTTTAAATAAGGTTTTTGTTTTGTTTTTTTTCTAAAATCTTTAGAGGACAGAGCAAAGATAAAAGCTAGAAAGAATTTGATTGTTTTTTTTTGTTTTTTTGTTTTCTTTTTTTTTTTCCTTTCTTTTTTTTTTTTTTTGTGGGTGGGTTTGGGAAACAGAACTGCTCATTTCTGATGAAAACTTCTATGCTATTGAAGGTGAGATCTAGTTTGCAGTTGCCAGCTTGGGGCTCAGATTCACTCCAAGATAGTTGGTGCACTGCAGCCGGAACATCCAGAATAGACCAGGTAGGCTGCACAGTGTATATTTCTCAGGATTTTGGCTAGGAGCCTAGTTTTTATATTATGACTAGGATTTATTATTTACTCTTCAATTATACCTATTTAAGCATATGTCAGAGGACATTAAAGCAATTTATTTTTTAAGGGTCACTTGATTTAAACTATTGAATACTTGGTTTTCAAATTTAAAATTAGTAATCATTTAATATTTCCAAAACTTAGTAACTTTGTTTTTTGGAAAAGGGACTTAATTATACCATGGGGTTATAAGAGCACCTGGCTTTAAACATCAGTCGAACTGAACAGATTTTATCTCCTATCAGAATTATTTGCAATTGGGTACAAAATCATATGTCTGACCTACAACTTTACATTTCGTTAATGTTTTACAGGACTTTTTAGTAAACTTTTGTCATGAAATCTACATTTGTCCTGTAAGTTATATTTCTAAGAAAGTCTTTTCTTAATTCAGTTTTTTTTTCCTTTATAAAGAACTCTATGGTATAGTATTTACTTTATTCTAAATATTGTTACTGCTCTTATATTGTCTTCTTCCAAACAGTCTGTTTCCTATGGAGTAACCCTGAGTCAGAAAGCTGGGAATCAGTCTTAAATTACTTTCAAACCCTTGGTAGTTACAAATTGCTATCTGACTTCCAACATACTGAATTTGAATGCATACCTGGTACCAGGTGATGGGGATTATTATGGGACAAATAGAAAACTCAGCCTTTGTATCTAAGGATTCATTCTGACAGAGCCTAAGTGAATGAGCACAGACATGACATTGTGGGAGTCCACTGAATACAGCTGTGTTATCCTTAGCTAAGGCTTTTCCTCAAACAATTTAGCAACATGAGATGATTTTACAAGTAAGGACTAATATAAGCAAATGAATAATACATTTATAAATAGCACTCATATCTAGAAGGTTAGCACTGACTTCAGTAATGAGCCATTAACAACTGTTTTAGACAAGTCCTACCTATTACTAAAGTATTCCTGCCAGGATCTCCACTTAGAAATACTAGTTACCTCTTGTAATTTGCAGTTTATTGTCTTGTTAATGTAAGTTAGCTCTCCAACTCTTTTCTCTTCTTTTCTCCATTCTGGCCCGGTTAGATCTTATTAGTGATGTTTTCCTGGTAGCACTTTTATGTTCAAATTGAATACTCAAATGCCGAGGAGGTGGTATGTTAAAAGAAGAAAATGATGATAATAATTTTGAAGATGGCAAGAGACATGTTTTTAGAAAGGAAGTGAAGTAATTATTCTGACAGTATGTATAGGAAGAAGCTAATAGAGTACATATATGAGAGGGATACATGTCTATGGAGAAGAAAGCAAATTTAGCTTACATAAAAGGTACATGAGGCTACGGATATTGAGAAATTAGGTTATGAGG
>PVKH010025908.1:0-13329 GCA_004027955.1 Chaetophractus vellerosus | reverse complement strand
CTTAATTTTTTGAGCTGCCTTTTTGTGTTCTTTTATTTTGGGGAATTTGAAATGAAGTTGCTAATAAAAAAAGTGCTATAAGTGCTGTGATAGTAGCAACCACAGGGCTCCATAGGCATTTAGGGGAGCTATGCCTAACCCAATTTTGGAGGCAGGGAGGAGCGAATGGAGGCCTCCAGGTTTCATCATGAAATTGAGTGTTAAATGGTGAGAAAGCTTATCAAGAAGAGCGGTGGGGCCGGCTGTATAGCCCAGTGGATAGGGTGCCGGTACACCACATGGGAGGCCCCAGGTTTGGTTCCCGGGGACCTCTCCTAGCGGGCAGACCGCCTGAGAAGGCAAAGCTGCTGTGGGTGGGGCAGAGCCGCTGTGGGCAGGGTAAAAAGCTGCCATGGGCAGGGCGAGCCGCCTGCGAACGGAGCAAAGCCACCTGCGAACGGAGCAAAAGCCTCCTGGGAATGGAAGCAGACCCGCCCACAAGCGGGGCAAGCTGCCTGCGCAGTGAGCTGACTTGGCGCATTGCCGCAGCGGGGGGAGACAAAGCAGACATAGAAGAACACAAAAATGAACACACAGCAAGATCAAGCAGAAAAGGGGAGGGCTATGTAACAACAACAAAAAATTTTTGGAAAAAAAAAAAAAAGAAGAGGGGTAAGTTTGCTCTAGGCTGAGGTAACCCATTCCCAAACGAATGGAGGTAGGGAAAAAACATTGCGTTTGGAGAGCTACAAGAGATTGGTTTGAATATGTTGTACATATGGAGGAGCAAAGTAGGATGAGGCAGGAGAGATGGCCAGAGGCCAGATGAGAACCCTACGCGGAAGGAGAGGACACAAAGCCAATTGCCCCAGGGATGCAGAGGTGGAAGAATGTGCAGAAACACCAGAGCTGACTCTGGCCAAGCTATTGAAGATCTGCTTGTATGTGCCACACTTGGCTCTTGCAGTTCCTGTTCAAAGTCTTGGAAAGTTGACTCTTTTTTCCAAAGCAGGGCAGTGATCTGATGAATACAACTGTTAGAGTTACTATAACAGCAGGTGGCAAGATGTTTTGGAGGAGAACCCAAAGGCAGGAGCAACAAGCTGTACCAGTGACATGTGAATAATATAATGAGCAACTAGATGAAGGTCAAAACTAGGCATATGGGAGGAAAATGTAGTGTAAGAGATTTGTAGGTGTAACATACATAAAACATGTAGGGGCTATCAGGATATGAATTTAATCGTAGGATCTTTGTATTTGGATCTGAAATCTGCATATATCTGGTAAACAATAATAGTCTCCCTTATAATTGATGTATATAGTGCTTTACTATATACAGTAGCAGATTTTAAAATTTGATCCAATGCAGGCATTATTTTCCTATTTTTAATAGAGGAAATTAGCCTGAGAGTGATGACTTGACCAAAGTAACACCCTAGGAAATAATAGAGCAAGGCCGTGAATCCATTTCATATCTTCCAGTTCTTCTTGCTACCAAGAGAGACCCTGGAATATGTTTCCATCTGGAAGGAAGTATGGTTGAGCCCAACCTGGAGTTCAATACTTTCAGACATGGAGCTATTAGTGCACAATCCAGACATGTACCACCAGAGGGTGCTCTTAGCCCAAGAGAAAGTTGGCAATCCTTCTCACAGCCCTTTGAGAACTCTGCTAGTGTTTCTTTTCTGAGAGTCTTTCTTGAGATGATAATAGTAGCCCAAGAGCTACAAAGTGCGGCACGATGATCTGTAGACTCCCAGAGTTTGTGTGAGAGAATCAAGATTTGTAGAGCGATGCTTAGTTCTTTCTGAAATATTCCTAGATCACACTTCTATGGAAGAAGAGGGAGGAGCAGACAGTTGGGAAATGGGCGTTATTCTTGTGAAGACTGAAAATGGAAGGAGCAATTCTAATGCAGGATTTCTTTCCATGAGCTGTAGGGGGACTCCCCAGGGATGATGATTTGTAGTTGATTTGCAGGTGCAGTTGGTAGATACTCTCAAAGGGTCATGAATTTTATTTCACCCTACTAGAACAAATATTTTTACAAAGTTATGAAGGCAGTGATCTCAGCTTTCCCTTTCTCTCTCTTGTGTACAGGTTCATTCATTATCAGTTTCTTTTGTTTTCCATCTCATTTCTTCCTTTCCCTTCTCCCTTCCTTCCTGGCTTCCCTCACCCATCAAAGTCATACCTGCAAAAGGTGGAAACTCATTCACCTTAAGGTTAAAGTAGCTGATACTTGTTTAAAATATTACCCTTCCTAGGAGCACATTAGAATAGAAATTCAAGTTTTAAACCAAGGTATTGAAGTTTTAATGGCACATAGAGCAGCATCCAGTGGGCATGGCCTGGGAATTTTTGGGGGGCCAGTAGTTCCTCCTTGGAGTTTTAAAAAGTCATTTTCTCATGAGCAATTCTGTACTTGACCTATACTTTATAGCTGTCCCTGGGAATCTCTTTTAGTGTCAGTTGTGGTCTATTGAGAAGGAATGCTTGAAAATTGTATAATAATCTGGTCTAGATAATTTGAACAAATCTTCCTAGCTCTTTAGTTCTTCCTCCTCTCTTCAATAGCAAGTTATTTCTGACCCCCTAGGAAGGTAGTGGCAGTAGAGGGCCTGAACAATTGAGATGATCCTCTCTGCTTCTACTTGCTTCTACTCCCCTAGGTATGACCTCTTGGTTTGGTTGGAACAAAAGTGGATTCTACCTAGTTAATATTCACTTTCTTGATTCCCTGTCAGGACACAGTCTGGGTGGGTAGGTGGGCAATGAGGGACACCAGTTTCACTATATATGCCCTTCAGTGGCTCCTCTCTTAAAAATCCTACATAGCTTTTAGCCTTGAGGAGAATTTGGCCAAAAATGAAGAAATTTCAGTTCATATCCTCAGGTAAAAATATATTGTCAGTAAGAAATTAGAGGCCTATGGCAATCTCCTAAGAGGATATTAGGTTTAGGTCTTACTCCTTTTTGGTAAGAGTTAAGAGATAGCTTATCCTTGTGACAGACGTTTTCCTTTTAGGCTTGGGGCCACAGTATTAGTGTCATGGAATCTGTTGTTTATTTAACCAGTAGGTTTTTGGCAAAGTCTGGTTTATGGTCTAGTTCTGACTATTTGAATCAGGGTGGAGGAGCACATATTGAGTAGACTTGGTCAGTTTCCACTTTTCAGTTAGTACTGCCCTAAATCTCTCCAATAGTGGTTGTGGTTTCAATAGCAAATCACAAGGATAAAGTGATGTATAGGACCACTGAGCTGGGCGCAACTATCAGATAGTACCTCCCCAAGCTTATCATGTTACCATTGTTAGCGTCATTTCTTTAATTCTTTAAGGTTTCTCAGTCTTCAGGAATTATTTATTAAAATGCAGCTATTCCAGGGACAACTCATAGTTTAGCCCTTAACCATCACTGCCTTAGTTTTAAATTAATAATTTAGTAGGCATTAGAATCACAGAAGATATTTCCTTAGAGGATCTTCAGATATTCCTCATTTTACTGACGAGGAAACTGAGGTGAAAGAGAAATAGAAGGTAACAACTGGAAAAAAGCAGAACCAGGACTACAATTCAATTCTTTCAACTTCGAGGGTGGTGCTTTCCCCCCCCCTGCCACCTTGTGAATGAAGCAGTGTTGGGGATGAAGGTAAAGAGGGAGAAAAGGATACCAGGAAAGAGGAAATGAATACTTGTAATAGAGGTAGTTAGTTACGCAACATTCATTCACAAGACACGTATTGGGCCTACTGTTCCAGGCACTGAGGTAAGTCAAATAAGACATAGTTGTTGTTCTCTAAGTGCCTCATCTAGTGGCTGAGGCAGGCAAACAAATCAACAATTATAAGAAGTGTAGAAAACAGAGAGCCATGGGTGTGCTTTGGGAGGGCGGTCTATTTTCCAGGCTATTTTGGTTGCAAGTGACAGAAAACATAATTCAAAACAACTCAAATGAAAGAGAGAATTTACTGATTTCTAGTTTCAAGCACAGCTATATACAGGGTCTCAAAAAACTCACGACACTGTCTCTCTGCTCTTCTTTCTTCTGTGTAGGCATTGTTCTGGGGCAGTCTCTCTCCAGAGGGTGGCAAGGCATGGATCTAGCAGCTATCATATGACATCTTATCAGTTTATAACTCTAATGGAAAGAGCATGTTTTTCTCTCAAGCTGATCTTATTGTACTGACTTAGATCACATGCCCATCCTAAAGCAAAAGAGGAAATAGAATAACCTAATTGGCCAGGTCTAGGCCAAATGCTTAACCTGGACCCAAAGAAATGGGATTAGCCCCACTCAAAGAATCAGGATTGATTGTGGAGAAGATTCCCTGGGGCCATGCAAAAACAGCCCAGGCACTAACCCCAGCTACAGGTGGAGAGGAAGAAGAGGATGGCTTCCTAAGGAGGTGGCATTTGAATTGAGTCTTCACACTGGCAAATATACAACTGTGTGAAATAAACAAGTCATGAAAAAGAAGATAGTTTTAAGCGACTGCAAGTAGGGTGAGTAAGGTCAGAGAGGAGGCTAGAAAAGTGGGCACAACCACATCTGGTAGAACTTTATGGATTTGTTTTTCTCTTGTGCAAACTGTGGGGACCCCCTGCAGGATTTGGACTTTAGTAATATGTCTCTGGCATTGAAATGGAGGATGGAGGGAAGGCAAACAAGACTTAATGAGGCAAGCACAGTAAATCAGGCAAGAAGTGCAGTTTCCAGAAGCACCTGCTTCCTATTTTGTCAACGAGAGACCTTTTGCCTCTGAGCCTTCCTGGGTACAGAAAGGAAAGTGACAGGTCATCTGTAATCTTATAGCATCACAGCTGTCTCCTTCACCTCAACCACACAAAGCTCACAAGTACTGACAGCGGTTTGGGTGGAATTATCTTTTTCTTTATTGACTGGGCTATGCAAAGGTGGGTGGAAAGTGTTGCAGAGTTGTGAGAACTCTGCTCCTGCATTCTCTCAACTATGTTCCAAATAGAGCTTTTGAGCACACACATCTGCTACACCAATCCCAATGGTAGAGATTGTATCCATGTCTTCTTTGTCCACTGTCTTGCCCCTTTTCTCCCCCATCACAATATCCAGTATAATTTTCAGTAATTATCTGTTGCCCAAAGGAATGTCACCTATGGAACCAGAGTTAAAAGCATCAGAGGAAGTTCACCCAATATCCAGTATTTGACCTTTTCCCTTTAATATTCTGAGTACTGAAAGGACTAGAAGGTCAGAAGGAGGAGAGTGGTGGAAATGGAGGATGCAAACTCAGAATGCTATTTTTGGTTTAGGAAGTCTACTGGCTTTTCTCCAAGGGTTTAAACAGCTCCAAAATTCCAGAGAAAGCCCCTGGAAAAGAACTTTTTCAGGAGAAATAATATGTAAATTTCCCCAGTGAGATAAAAGCACGTGTCCATCCGGTGAGGTCCTATTCCATCTCCCTTCACCCTTGAAGATAATCCCTCTGATGCAATTTACGGACTGTGATCAACCAAATACTTGTCACAATTTCATAGCTGAAGTATATTCCCATGCTTGTTGTTATGGCAACCATCAATAATATTAATAAAACCCTGTCTGGTTGTACCAGACGAATGGGACATGTAAACACAGACAAGAATAGACATATCAGATATCAACACAGAACAACATAAACACAACAGCCTGTTTGCTGGTGTTAGCCTCCCATCCCACCCCAGCAGCCACATCTGTCTTGCTTTTATGCCTGAAACACCCGTTGACTTCAAAGATATAAGTGAGTGCTCAGCAGGAAGAGGTTACTTTGACCTCTGAAATGAGAAACAGACATAATTTACTATGAGTTCAGTATTCCATGAAACTAGGGGTTCCCTGAATGATATTGGTACATTGTTCACCAATTATGATCATCATAAAACATATTGTCTATAAAGCTTGTTCTTATTATATATTCAATTTGTACATGGAAGTGACTTAAATAGTGGATAATTTAGCTGGAATATTAATGGACACCATAGCCCGGTGATCATTGCAGTTATTCAGATTCTTCTTGTAAAATGGGATGATCAAACCTAGCTTCTAGGCTGTTTTGATAATTTAATGAGATGATGCAATCAAAGCTCTTAGCACAGTGCTCACATCTAAGACTTCATTAAGTAAAATCTTACGGGAAGCTATCTAACATAGTGGTCATGGACTTTGAAGTTCAAATCCCAGCTCTTTCATTGTCCACTGTGCATCCTTGGGCAGGTTTTGTAAATCTTTCTTAGCCCCAGATGAGTTTCCTCATTTGCTGAATAGAGAACTTAATAGCTCCCACATTATAGGATTATTGTGAGCGCTAAATGATGTTTCTACCACAGGTGCTTATCTTATCTTAGTGCCTAGGACTTTGGTGATGCTCAGTTATCAGTAGCTTTTGCTCATATTACAGGTAGTGGTGATATTATCACCGTGAGCTGCCTGGTGATGTTACAGAACATGGTTGCAGCAAAGACTTGGAGGAAAACTTTTTTCGGGGGGGTGGGGGTGGGCAGGGGAGCTGGGGTTACATAGCTAATGATTATAGTTTTTCTTTGTCTAACTCACAGAGTACGGGTGCAACAAAGCCAAAAAATCTTCAGTGGATGCCTAGTTTGCCTCAGTGACAGACTGTAAGCACTACTCTTTAAAACTTTATCCATAATTCTTTTTCCTTCTCAGAAAAACTCCCTTAAACACTGAAAAGTGGTTTTCTGTTGATGAATTCAGTTTTCATTTGTCTGGGAAAATCTTTATTTCTCCTTGACTTTTGTAAAAAAAAAAATTAGAAAATTGTAGGTTTATAGAAAAATCATGCAGAAAACACAGAGTTCTCATATACCCCCTCCCATATACACACACTCAGTTTTCCCTATTAACACATTGCATTACTGTGGTGACTTTCTTACAATTGGTAAAATAATATTTTTATAATTATACTATTAATTATAGTCCATAGTTTACATTAGGGTTCACTGTTTGTGTTGTAGAGTCCTATGGCTTTAAAAAAGTTTTTGTTCTAGTAACATATGTACAACTAAAATTTCCCCTTCCACCACATTCAAATATGTAATTCAATGGAGTTACAATTTTTAAGTTTCAATTTCAAAGTCATAGGTTTAAATTTATCAGGTTATAAATCAGGTTATAGTCTCTATTGTTTCTAGGCTTAAAGCAAATGTCTGATCTCTCTATTTCTAGTTTGTTTCTTTATACTGTCAGTCCTTAACCTTTGCTCTTCCCCTTCTTATCTTTTCATTCTCTGGAGCCAGCGTTATGGTGATATATTCTCTAGCAGTAATTTACTACCAGGGAGGTGAAAGAGAAGCTCTTTTCTTGACACCATCAAACCATGGAATTCCCAGTCACAGGGATTTTGCCCTTAATAACCCTCCTTCTTTCAACATTCTTTCCTTGGCCCAATCATCTCCAGACACCTGTTTTTAAGAGGATTCATGTAGTAGTTATGCCCTTTAGAAGACTTAATAGTCTAGAGATTTTCTTTCTTTTCCATCAAAGAGGAGCATTCATTTGCTAATTTGACACCTGCTTGCTCCCTTTTCTTGTTGTGACAACAAATAAATTCAATCAATTAATTGTTTTCTCAGCACTCTGCTCAACAACTAGGTTAATGGATTTTTTAAAAACTAGCAAACTAGTAATTTCAGAAACAGAACTTCTCATTTGTCTTAAAGTCACTCTAGGCATAGCCTCAGTGTTTGTGTTTGAGGTGATAGGGACATGGGTGTTTCCTCTGAATCTTTCACCTTCCTAACTAGTGTTCAGAAGACACTTTTTATTAGCCTACTTCTTTTCAAAGAACTAACCTCCACTCCAAGACTGGAGCCCTGTGGCAGTGATTATAGTAAACAACTTTGTCCCCTCCATGGCCATAGCTGTTTTTACCAGGGATGGACACCTATGCCAAGTTGAGCCATTAAGAATCTTTCTCCTGGGAATTTGGAAATCAGAGACTGGGACACCATTATAATAGGTTCAGGGCTGCAGGGGTGGGGCAGTGCATTAATTTATTTATGTGTAACCAATTACCCTAAAATTAACAGTTTTAAACAAGAAACATTGATTATCTCATAGTTTCTGTGGGTGAGAAATCTGGGCATGGCTTAGGTGTGTACTTCTACTTCAAGGCTGAAATCAAGGTTTTGGCCAGCAGCTGTAGTCTCATCTACAGGCTTGGCTGAAGTAGTATCCATTCCCACTCTCACTCTTATGTTTGTTGGGTGGCTTCAGTTCCTCATGGGCTGTTGGACAGAGAGTATTGTTTCATTGTGGGATGCTGTTCAGAGGCTTCCCTCAGTTTCTTGCCATTTGAGCCTCGCATCGGGCAACTGACTAACATAGGGGAAAAAAAGAGCCTAAGAGAGAGTATACGAGATGGAAACCACAGACTCTTTGTAACTTAATCTTGGAAGTTACATATCATCATTAGAAGCAGCTGACTAGGTAGCTCATACTCAAGGGTAGGGGATTGCACATGGATGAGAATACCTCGAGGCAGAGATCATTGGAGGCCATTTTAGAAACTGCTTACCACAGTATGCCTCTGACCCCCAATGATTTATATCCCTTGCACATGCTAAATACTCTCAACCCTACCCAGTAGTATGACAATACAGCATTAAAGTCCAGAATCTCATTATCTAAATCTGGTCCAGGTATACATGAGGCACCTTGGGTGTAGCTCCTTAAGTACAGTTCTTTGAGTACAGTTTCTATCAATCTTTAGACAAGTAAGACTAGAGAGAGAATTTATCTGCCTCCAATATACATAGTATACAATGGCGGAACAGGCACAGAATAACTGCTATGGACATTCATGTTAAAAGAGGTGAGCAGGGACTTAGAGGCACAAATGAGTCACTCATAGCAATCCTGAAATCCAGATAAGCACATATTGCTTCCTGTTAGTAAAAGTTTGGGGATCAAACTGCACCTTTTCATTTTGTACTGTCTTTGTTCCTTTCAGTCCAAGCTGGCTGTGTTTCTGTTAATATAATTCTCTTAAAACCTCTTTGGGACTCCTGCTAATCTCATTGGATTTCACTCTGTTTGACAAAAGCCACATTCATAACAAAAACTTTTCTTCTCATTTTGCCCCTGATGAAGTGGTTGAGGAATAATACCCATGAGCTTTCCAAAGCCCTATTATTTAAGAGAATCTATGAGACAAACTTTAAACTCTTTTGTGTAACTGAGGCACCATCTTTGTTCTTTCTGAGGTCCTAACAGAAGTTTTTACAGTGATCCTTGGCTTCATCTTTGACTACTGTTCTGCTGGAAGTGCCCTTTATTTGCTCTTTGCTTAGAAGCTATTTCTTAATTTTAGCATTATTTACCATCTGGAGAGGCTGAGAATTTTCAAAACTATCATGTCTTGGTTTCTTTTTATTTAAAGTCCTTCTCTCATTTTATTTCTTTCCTCTTATATTTTGCTGTAAGCATCAAAAAGGAACTATGCAGCACCTTTAATATTCTGCTTGGAAATCTCCTTATATCACCCACTTTAATAGGAATATTTTCTTCTATCCACATAACTGCAGATGACAGTGTTGCTAAGCTTTCTGCCTCCACATTATAAGGATCCTCCCTTTCCCAGTTTCTAATGACATGTTCCTAACTTCTTTTTGAGCCCTCACCAGCAGCATCCTCAAGGTCCAGATTTCTAATAAAAATCTGTTCAGGGAAATTTAAGCATTCTTTAATATGATCCTAAAAATCCTTCCTGCCTCCATCCACTGCCTGGTTCCAAAGCAACAACTATTTTTTTTTAAATTTTTTAGGAGGTGCCAGGACCTCATATGTGGGAAGCAGGTGCTCAACCACTGAGCTACAACTGCTCCAAATGAGAGTTGGTTTTTACATTTGTTTGTTTGTTTTGTATTTAGGAGGTCCTGGAGATTGAACCTGGGACCTTGTACATGGGAAGCAGGTGCTCAACCACTTGAGCTATATCCACTCCCAACCATATTTTTATATATTTGCATGGTAACAAAATCTGTACTCATTATCTATTGATGCATAACAAATTACCCTAAAACTCAATGGCTTTTAACAACAGATATTTATTTCCTCAGGTATGTAAGTCAGGAATTGAGTGTGGGTTAGCTAGATGCCTCTACTTCAAGGGCTCTCATAAGGCTGTAGTCAAGGTGTTAGCTGGGGCTGCAGTCTCATTTGAAGGCTAACCGGGGGGGGGGTTACTCATGTGGTTGTTGACAGGATTCAGTTCCTCATTGGCTGTTGATACAGAGGGTCTCAGTACCTTGCTGGTAGTTAAAGGCCTCTCTCAATTCCTTGTCATGTGGGCCTATTCATAGAGAAAGTCACACCATGGTAGCTGCCTTTCATTAGAGTGACAAGAGAGTAAGAGAGGGTGTACAAGATGAAAGAATCTCTTTAACCTAATCTTGGTAGTGGCATACCATTACTTTTTCTTTATTAGAAGTGAAAGACAGGGTCCAGCACACATGCAAGTGTAAGGAATTACACACAGATGTGACTACCAGGATGTGGGTATCATTGGGGGCCATCTTGACACCGCCTAGTGCAAGCAACCACTTTATGCTATGAGCAGGGAGAAGCAAGAAGCAAGGCATACCTAAAGAGGTAGAGTTGAAGGCCACATACTGCCTTGACTCTGTTTATTTTACAAAGCTTATGAACATTTTTCTTTTTTTGATAGGAAGTGTGATTTTGCCCTCTTCAATAATTGTATCAACTTGCCTTCAGACTATGGAATATTATTATAGTAATTCTTGTTGGTTTATTATTTTAAATTGCATTTATTTAATTATATGTAAAAATAATCATCTTTTCATATTAAAGGCCATTTTTAGATGTATATATTGTCTGTTAATACCCTAGATTAAGATCTGATATTATTTCAAATCCATTTTTGACATACCCCTTTTACTCATCAGATTTAAAAAAATTTCTTAGAGGATTTGTAGGTTTACAAAATATCATGCAAAACATACAGAATTCTCATGTACCCCACTCCTTATTTTTCACACTTTGCATTAATGTGGTATCCTTTTGTTTCTGCAGATGAAAGAATATTATAATAGTACTATTAACTATAGTCTATTATTTATAATAGGGTTAACTATATTGTACTGTCCTATGTTTTAACTTTAAATTTTTAACAAATCAATTTTATTTATACATATTAATAAAGCATAAATATATCTAAAGTATACAATCAATGGTATTTGGTATAATCACATAGTTGTGTATTTGTCACCCCAATCATCCCCAGAGCATTTTCATTATTCCAGTAATAATAATAATACTGAAAAACAAAAACCAACCAAACAAACAAAACTCATCACCTCTCAATATCACTATGCTTAACCTGCCATACATAGCAGCTATTCTGTTTCCTTTTTTTTAAGTTTATTTGTATTTATATTTTGTACTAACAGTTTTATATATGCAATATCACCTATATTCGTATTTTACATGAGGGTTCACTATGTTATACAGTCCCATGTTACATTTTTTGCTTTCCTTCTAGTAATATAAATGTCCTTAGGCTTTCCCTTTCAACCACGGTCATACCACTATAATAGCTCTGCTAGTCACAAACAGCATGATGTGCTCTCCCCATTTCATTCATTTCCAAAGATTTACAAACAATCTTTTAACAAATTCTACTCAGATTAACCATCAGCTTTCCATTTTCTACCTCATTCTATTTTCTAGTGATATATATTCTATTTATTAATTTCACGAGTTTACATAATATATTTAGTTCATAATAGTACAATCATAAAGTATTTATCCTTTTGTTTCTGACTTGCTTCAGTCAACAAAATGTCCTCCAGTTTCATCCATGTTGTCATATGCTTCACAACTTCATTTCTTTTTAACTGCTGCATAATATTCCACCATGTGTATACACCACAATTTGTTTTTCCATTCATCAGTTGATGGACACCTGGGTTGTTTCATCTTTTGGCTATAGTGAATAACTCCTCTATGAACATCAGTGTGCAGATGTCTATTGTGTCATTGCTCTCAGTTCTTCTGGGCATATACATAGCAATGGTATTGCTGGGTCACATGGCAAGTCTATATTCAACTTCCTTAGGAACTGCCAAACAGTCCTCCACAGTGGCTGTACCATTCCATATTCCCACTAACAGTGAAAAAGCATTCCTATCTCTCCACATCCTCTCCAACATTTGCAGTTTTCTGGCTTTTTAATAGTGGCTAGTCTAATAGGTGTGAATGATATCTCCTTGTAGCTTTGATTTGAATTTCCCTAATTGCTAGTTATGTTGAATGTTTTTTCATGTGTTTGTTCACCATTTGTTTTTCTTCTTTGGACAATTGTCTTTTCAAGTCTTTTGCCCATTTTTTTGATTGGATAGTTTGTCTTTTTATTGTTGAGTTGTATGATCTCTTTATATATCATGGATATTAAACCCTTATTGGATATGTGATTGCCAAATATTTTCTCCCATTGCCTTTTCACCCTTTTCAGGTGCAAAATGTTTAATTCTGAGGCAGTTCCATTTATCTATTTTTTTCTTTTGTTGCTTATACTTTGGGTATAATGTTTAAGAAACTACCACATACTACAAGATTTGAAGATGTTTTCCTACATTTTCTTCTAGGAGTTTTATGGTTGTTGCTTTTATATTTATGTCTTTGATCCATTTTGAGTTAACTTTTGTATGAGGTGTGAAATAGGGGTCTTCTTTCTTTCTTTTGGATATGGCTATCCAATTCTCCCAGCTCTATTTGTTGAGTAGACTGTTCTGGCCCACCTGGGAGGGCTTGATAGCCTTGTCAAAAATTACTTGACTGTGGGAAAAAAAAAAAGAAAAATCACTTGACTGTAGATGTCAGGGTCTATTTCTGAGTTCTTGATTCAGTTCTATTGGTCAAACTGATTGTCCTTATGCCAGTACCATGCTGTTTTTACCACTTTAGCTAAGTATTACTTACTTTTGCTTTAAAGTCAGGAAGTTAGAGTCCTTCAACTTTGTTCTTCTTTTTAAAGACATTTTTTGGCTCTTCAGTACCCTTATACTTCCAAATAAATTTGATTATTGGCTTTTTGATTTCTGCAAAAAAGGTTTCTGGGATGTTTATTGAGGTTGCATTGAATCTGTAATTCAGTTTGTGTAGAACTGACATCTTAATGATGTTTAGTCTTTCAATCCATGAACATAGAATTTCCTTCCATTTATTTAAGTCTTCTTTGGTTTCTTTTAGCAATGTTTTGTAGATTTCTGAGTACAGGTCCTTTATGTCCTTGGTTACGTTTATTCCTAAATATTTGATTGTTTTAGTTGCTATTATAAATGGATTTTTTTT
>PVKH010025907.1:0-13328 GCA_004027955.1 Chaetophractus vellerosus | reverse complement strand
TCTAATGTCGAACCGACTTTGTCAGTATATTCAGCAACTGGTCCCCAAGTCTCCCACCTCAATATTCTCATTGCCCTTACTGTAACAATGCCTCGTGTCATCGGCCAGCCAGACTAGCATAATAATTTACTAACTGGCTTGTTGGCTTTAATCTCACTGCAGCGTTTCTCATCAAAACTCAAACCCATCATAGTTCTGAAAATACGTACACCATCAAAAGACTTTTCTACTTAAATCTTTCCAAATGATATCCTTGGCTTCAGTTGAAAACCAATATTGTTTTTGCATGACTTAAAAGGCACTTCATATCTGTCATCTACTTACCTCATAGCCTGCCACCTCCTTATCTTCTATAGAGGATTAATTGTTTAGCATGATTTTACAATTCTTTGTCTTCTTCCATCTCCCATCATGTTTCTCTTGTCTAGAAATTTAGTTCTGGATTGTTCTGAATAATTCTTGTCTTTTAAATGCGTGCACACACATGCACATGTGTACGTAATTTGTTACTTGACTGTTTAGACTATTTATATACTTCACAAAATTATTTGATTATTTTTAATTTTCATATCTTCTACAGCTGTTTCTTTGAAATTATTTATATTCTTATTACTCTAAGAGTGTCTTCGGCAAACTTTCTGTGATCTCATATACCTACCAGTTAATTTAAATTCAGCTGGATATGTAATTCTAGATTCAAAGTTGTTTCCCATCAACACTTTAAAATTATTACTCAATTATCCCTTTACATCTGGTAGCGCTGTTGAGAATTCTGATGATAATCTGAGTCTTACTGCTCTGTAGGTGATCAGCTCTTTCTGGAAGCTTTCATTTCAATTTTAATTTTATAGGTGCATGTCAGTTTTTCTTTATATTAAGTGCTTGGCATGCTGATTCATTTCTGTCTAAGATTTTTATCTTTCTTTAAGTCTTGGAAATTTATTGTCAATTTTCAAATATCTCTACCAATGTTTGTTTATTTACTTATTTATATTCTTTCTCTTCTTTTGGAACTCACATTATCTGTAAATTGACATCTCTCCTTCTTTCTACTTCTATTCTACATATATCTTAACTTTTATTTTATGTCATATATGTTTTCACCCTTTTCTCTTGCCTCCTTGGAAATTTAATCTTCCCACAAAGAATTTTACATCTCTTTTGTTCTTTCTTTCAAACATTATGATATTAGTAGCTCCTATTTTGACTTGGATAATTGTATTACTTCTTGTTGCTTCCTTGTTTTATGATATCCTCTCTTATTATTTTAAGGATATTTATTAGAGTAAATAAATTTGTCTATTTGTGCTAATAATCTTGCTTCAAGTGCAACATGTTGTTCATATAGCTATAATGTGTTTAGCCTGTGAGTTTCTCTTTTTGCATATAAACTATTCTGCCTGGTAAGGGTCACTGGGGAGTGGACAAACTCCAGGCTCTAGTTGATACCCCTCATATTTATAACTGGATAAGTGGATAAGTACCAGGGTAAAGTGTCTTTGTACCGGCCAATTCAGTAGATTAGAAATTCAAAATATATCTATGTTTAGGAACAGGCAGGCCAGGGAGAGGGCAGTCTCCCTAAAACCTTCAGCATTTTGGAAAGGTTTGAATAGAAGAGGTTAGAGGAATGAGTGCCTAAGGATGGCTAGTCTTTGGCTTCTCACTGCAGGAGGTCTTTGGGAAAGGCTTTGGCTGCTAATTCCTGGTACACATTGGTGATAATTACTCAAAGGAAATGTAGAATTTAGACAAGAACAGAATTTAAAGGTGCCTCCCAAACTATCCTCTCATCACTGGGCCTTTGGACCACATTCTTCCCTCACTGGACCCCCAAAGCTCCACGGATACTGCCATACACCATTTCACTGAGAGCCTTTGGTTTTTCCTGGGGTTAGCACAGTTTTAATCTGGATTCCTCAATGTTTTAGTTTGCAAAGGACTGCCAATGCAAAATACCAGAAATCTGTTGGCTTTTATAATGGGGATTTATTTGGAGTAAAGTTTGAGGTCATGAAATGTCCAAATCGGGCATCAGCAGAGATGCTTTCTCACCAAAGTCAGCTACTGTTGAGCCCAGCGTGCAGCCACATGGCGAAGCTAAATGGCCGCTTATCTCTGCCGATGCTTTGGCCTTCTGCTCCAGAATCTACGTCTCTTGGAGCTCAGCTGTGAGCAACCAGGGATAGGTCTTTTCTCTGAGGGCTTCTCTCCTCAAAGCTCAGCTGTGGGCAAAACTGGAGTCTTTTCTCTCACATGGCAAAATCAAACATGGCAGTTTCCTTTTTCTGTGTCTGTCTCTCTGAGTCTGTCTCTCCCTTTATATCAGACCCAGAAAGAGGGCAGAGACAAAACATGAACCATGCCCCGCTGATGTAATCCAGTCAAATAGGTCTTACACCCACAGAGATGGTTTAGTTTGAAATATAATATTTCTTTTTTGGGGATTCAAAAAATAATTTCAAACTGCCCCCCTGTCACACTCAGATTCATGCCTCATTGTCTGTTGGAGATTTTGTACAAGCAGGTTTGCGGAAGCCAGTACTGCTTGTTTGTTCAGCATATTGACAGGAACCTGAAAATCTTTTGATTTTTGACCCTGTGCTTTAAGATGATCAAGTTACTCAGTTCTTGTATGTATTCTTTGTTCTCATTCCTTACATTCATATTTATGCTATGACTGGAAAAACTCATTTCATCTGCTCTGCCTCACCTGCTCTACTTGTTCTTCTAGGCTCAGCTCAAAAAAACTGCACTTCATGCAAGATTTCTAAGGTCCTCCAGGTTTCAATAGGATCCCCCCTAAGAGCCCTGTAATATTCATATCACACCTCATGCAATATTAAACTCTTTTTCCCACCTTTTCCATTATGCTATGATGACTTTAAGAGCAGTTATTTTGTCTTTTTAAGTATCCCAAATGTCTTCCATATTTCACAAAACTTAGTAAGTGAACAATGAATATATTTCATAATAATAAATGACATATTAAAATAGTTCTGTAATGGTGGTATAGGTAAAAGAACAAATGAGAGTTTAACATTCCTCCAAAATGTACATCTATTTGCTTCCTCACTATTGTTTTTCGACCCCAGTGCCTGGCATATAGGACATACCCAATTAATATTTATTGAATGAATAAATAAATGAAAGAATCCGATTATAAGGATGATTTTTTTCATATAAATTCTTAACAATAAAATTGTTGTCAAGAAGGCAAAAACTAAAACAAAAAGTAGAAAATTGAATGTTGAGAGGCCATGAAGTACTTCTTTCTGAAAAAAAAAATAAGAGGAAGCAATTACATGGAGTTTTATGGCTGATATATATAAAGAATGGCATAAAATTTGAAAATATATTGCATCCATGAAAAACAACTATTTCAAAACTTCCCCTCCCCTTTGTGGGTGTATTCAGCCTTCTGTGTTGCTGATACAAAGAGAACTTTGATAACACAAGTTAGTTCTCCAAATTCTTCATAACCCAGGAGACCAAAATCCAATGCATGATATTCTAGTGTTTCAGATCATGAAGTGCTGTCACCAGGTGGAACAGATGAGGTTTTGTGGGTTTATGAATTTTAATTTATTTACTATAAAATATGGAGCCAATAATCTTTTTTTAATTTTAAGATTAATTTTTTATAATTATTTATTTTGTTATTGAGAAGTTATAGGTTTGCAGATAATCCATGCATAAAATACAGAGTTCCCATATATCACTCTATTATTTACACTTTGAATTAGTGTGATACATTTGTTACGATTGATAAAAGAACGTTTTTATACTTATACTATTAACTCTAGTCCATGGTTTACATTAGGGTTCACTGCGTTTTACAATCATATGTTTTTTCATTGTTGTTGCTCATGTTTAAATTTTATTCTATTAACATATATACAGCCCCCAATTTCCCCTTTTAACCACATTTTAATATACAACTCAGTGCTGTTAATTACATTTACAATGTTGTACTGCCATCACTACAATCCATTACCAAAACATTTTCTTCATTCCAAATAGGAACTCTACAATTTAAACAGTAACTTCTCATTCCTTATGCTCATTCAGCCCATCATAATCTATACTCTAGTTTCTGACTCTATGAATTTTTTATTCTAATTATTACATATCAGTGAGATCACACACTATTTGCTATTTTGTTCATGGCTTATTTCACTCAACATGTTGTCTTCAAGTTTCAACCATGTTGTTGCATGTACCAAAATTGCATTCCTTTTTATGGTTGAATAATAAGCCCTACTTCTCATGCATTTGCATTTTTGTATCTGTATTAGTCAGGGTTCTCTAGGGAAACAGAATCAACAGGAGATATCTGTAAATAGTATGAGATTTTATAATAGTCTTTCATGTGACTATGGGGGTGCACAAGTCTAGGTTCCACAGGCAGCCTACAAACCAGGGGCTCCCATGAAAGTCCAATGAAGGTCCTTGATGAGATTCTGGGAGACATTGGCTGTCCAAAGATGAACTGGGAAATTCTGTCTGAATGTTGAAATCACTTCCCCTTTTAAGGCATTCAACTCATTAGATAAAGCAATCTCCTTGGTTGATCTAGATGTAATCAGCCATCTATGCAGGAAACTCACTGATGAGTAAAGTCCATAAATGTCCCTGTATTATAATTAGCCCAGTGCTTGCTGATCAAACAACTGGGCACAGTTACCTGGCCAAGTTGACACATTAGCTTAACCATCATAGCATCTATGTAAAGTTAAGAAGTAAAGGTACATATCAAAAAATACAATACAATAATACTAGCATTTATACTTACCCACATGGTTACCTTTATTGCTGATCTTTATTTCTTTATGCCACTTTGATCCACTGGTTAGTATCCTTTCCTTTCACTCTGAAAGACTCCTTTTAAGGTTGCATGTAGGGCAGGTCTAGTGGTGATGAACTCCCTTAGCTTTGTTCATCTGGGAATGTCTTAATCTCTCCCTCAGTTTTGAAACAAAGTCTCACCAGATATAAAATTCTTGGTTGGCAATTGTTTTCTTTCAGCACTTTAAATATTTTGTTTCACTGACTTCTAGCCTCCATGGTTTCTGTTGAGATATCGGCACTTAATCTTATTGGGATTCCGTTGTATATAAGTTGTTGCTTTTCTCTTGCAGCTTTCAGAACTCTTTCCTTGTCCTTGGCATTGGACAATTTGTTACTATATGTTGGGCATGGTTCTCTTTGAGTTTATCTTGTTTGGGGTTCATTGGGCTCCTTGAATGTGATCATCCATATTTTTGTTAAACTTTGGAATTCTCTGCTATTATCTCTATAAATAGTTTTTCTGCCACTTTCTTTCTCTCTTCTCCTGGGACTTCCATATTGTATATACATGCATACTTCAGAGATATAATGGGTTTGCTTCCAGACCACTATAATAAAGTGAATATTGCAATAAAGTGAGTCACACAATTTTTTTTTTTGGTTTCCTAGTACATATAAAACTTATGTTTACACTATACAGTAGTCTATTAAGTGCAACAGCAAGATGTCTAAAAAGACAATGTACATATTTTGGTCATTTGAAGTTGCATGTACCCTGGAAAAACATGTCCTTAAATCTAATCCATTCCTGTGGGTATACAATCATTGTAAGTAGGACTTTTTAATGAGGTCACTTCAGTTAAGGTGTGTCTTCCTTAATCAGAATGGGTCTTAACCCTATTACTGAAGCACTTTATAAGAGAATGAAATGTAGGCAAACAGAGAGAAAGCTACAGAAGCAAGGGGCTTAAATCAATAAAACCAACCTGGAAGAGAAGAGAGACCAGAAGATGCTGCCATGTACCTTGTCATGTGCCAGAGAGTGGAGGATGGCTGGCGGCCAGTATTCAGGAAGAAAGCATCACCTTGATGATGCTTTGATTTGGACATATTCCCAGCCTCAAAACTGTGAGCCAATAAGTCCCATTATTTAACACCATCCATTTAATGTCATTTGCTTTGAGCAGCTTAGGAAACTAAAAATCATATCTGAATTGAGGTGTGACACAGAGACAAAAAAGTGAGCATATGCTGTTGGAAATAAGGGCTTGATAGACTCGCTTTATGCAGGGTTGCCACAAACTTTCAATTCGCAAAGAAACCCAATATCTGCAAAGTGCAATAAGACAAATTGCAGTAAAACAAGCTTTGCCAGTATTGGTATGCTTGACAGTGTCCTGCAAATCTCTTAGGCTCTGTTCATTCTTTTTTTTTCTTTTTTTTCTTTCTGCTTCTTAGCTTGAATTATTTCAATTGTCTTGTTATTGAGATCACTGATTCTTTCTTCTGCCACCTCCAATCTGCTGTTGAAACCATCTAGGGAATTTTTCACTTCAGTTATTGTGTTCTTTAATCCAGTATTTCTGTTTGTTTCCTATTGAGAATACCAAAGAGATTTTCATATTGTCCATTCATTGCTTTCCTCATATCCTTTAGTTCTTTCTCCTTATTCTCCTTTATCTCCTTGGGCATATTGAGGATCATTTTAAAAATGTATCTTTAGGGTCTTTTAAAAGGTAAGACCAAAGTTTGGTCCCCTTCAATAATGGTTTCTGGATTTCTATCTTGCTCATTTGTAGGGGCAATCATTTCCTGTTTCTTTGTTTGTAGTCTTTTGTTGCACACTGTACATTTTAATATTTTAAAGTGTTAACTCTGGGATTTAGTCCCTAAGATATCTGTTTCTTAAACTTGCATCAAACTAGTGATGAGGCAGAGATATACTTGAATGCCAGGAGCTAATCAAAACAAACAAATCAAAGCAAAACACACCTTTCACTGATTTTGCAAATTAGCTCTGCTTTGACTGTTTGTCTCCTTCAAAGTTTAGCCCTCCTATCAAGAAGATCAGACTCAGGGAAATGCAAAATGTAGGCACCACTCTCTTATCTGGGGCTGTATGGAGCCCTGGATCATGCTTCCATTCTTGGGCCAGTTTATTATTTTGTAATTTCATATTTCCTCATTTTTCCCATACACACAGTAAATATAAATATGAGAAATCTACTATGTTCCAGGAAATATTCCAAGTGCTGTGGATACAGTGACAAAAAAGACAGACGTTCTCTGTTCTTCCAGAGCTTAAAATCTAACAGAATTGAGACAGATAATATATATAAAAGAACATCTAAAACAGTACTAAGGGCTATGCAGTGACTTAAAAGAGGTAGTTAATGTTACAGAGCTTGTTTGGGTAATACTTGACATCAGGTAGCTCAAAAATTTTCCCTATTGAAATGGTATTCAAGCTGAGACCTGAACAACAAGAAGACGCTAGCAATGGTAATACTTTGTTTTTCTGTCAAAAAAAAAAAAAAAAAAAGCAAACATAAAGACCAGAAAGAGAAATGAGAAGGGGATGAGTAAGAAAGGAAGAAAAGGTAAGATGAAGAAAGAGAAAGGGCCTGGAGACAGATAAGCAAGGTTTTATAGGCATTAACTTCTCTCCAGCTCCTCTTTTTGTTAACCCACACAGAAGAACCAGATAGACAACATGGCACTCTGTCTTAAATATAATTTGCTTATTTACATTCGGTTTTATCCATTATATGATAATATTAAATAGAAAAGCCTGTGCATCAACGAATCTGCAGTTTTCATTTGGCTGTGTCATTTGGTTAAGCTCTAACTATGTTCTTGGTTGACCTCATTCTTAAGGCCCCTTAATTAGGTGACTTAGCACACTTTATTACCATCCACTTTAATGAGTTACCAATATTTTTTTCCTTCCATATCAGCATATTTCTCTTCTGAAAAATACTCTTAGTTTTCCAGGATTGGCTTGAACAACAACAGTTTATTGGCTCACAGTTTGGAGGCTATAAGTCCAAAATCAAGATGCTGACATGCTCATGCTTTCCCCCAGAGTCGGCCCTCCATCACATGGTGGTCTCTCTCACCTTTCTGGCTCCCACTGCCTTTTTCTGACTGGCTGCACCTGAATTTCTTTTCCATAATATGCTCCTGGTCATATGGAGAAGACCCTATCTTGGCCATGCCTTTACTAACATCTTCCAAAGGTCCTCTTTACAAATGAGTTCACACACACAGGAACATGGATTAAGATTGAAAATGTCTTTTGTGGGGGACACAAAAGACATTCAATTCCCAACACTCTCCATAACACATGTTTTCTTTACCCCCACTTAAGCTAATCCTGCATGAGCCACAGCTTTCGAAATAAGCAAGTTAATCTATTCATAACTGAGATGACCCATAATGAAATAATAGTGGGTATTATATATCCAAGAAGGCCATAAAGTGGAGTAAGTCATAAGGTCACAGCATGAAGATCCAGGAAGTTGTTTGTGGTTTTTTTTTTTTTTATCAAGGAATTCTAAGTAATAAAACCTCCACATGCTCAAGCATCATCAGCTAGATAAAACCCCACAAAACAAAAATCGACAACAGGAGAAGGAGAAACTCACTAGATGTAATAAATACCATGATGACCAGCCTCCCTCAGTCACTTCTATTCAGGAATGGGACTCTCATTCCTCCAGTTTTCAGTAGTGTTTGCTGACTGACCACTCCAATTTACGTCCATCCCTAGACAATGTCTAAAACTGTAGCGTGATGACTCAAGTTTACATCCTCTCCCTAGAGCCTGAACGTGCTCAACTAATATTTCCTAAATGCAGGTTGCAAAGACCAAATCAAAATCATTGCCTCAATTCTAGAGAACTATGAAAGGTCAACCCATCTCCAGAGATTTTCCCTCCAAAATCCTCTGAGGCCTTTGCTTTGACTACATTGCCTTTCAGCCTGGCCCTCTGACGAGTGCTGCTTCCCCCATTCTCTTACAAGCACTGTGGCTGAGAACACTCCCCAGTTAACTGCCTGCATGCAGTTTATTTATAGTCTTATGGTTTATCTTATATTCTTTTCTCCATGAAATTAAGCTAATATACCAGTTTAATTTACTCACAATGAATAAATTATATTTTATGTTTTTCAAAATATTAATATAATTTGTGCTCAGAGCTCAAGTTTCAGGCATTACCAGACATTCTGTGAGAAGGGAATATGCAAATACAGCAATAATCCATGAAATAATCTCCTAGGGAAAAATCATATAGTGATGGAGGACACAAGTATTACTTAGTTTTGTTGAGTTATTTAAAATGAGTTTTAGAGACACATGTTGGTTAAAATAACTAAACTCAATAATAGCTAAGGTTAGGTTATGAACACTTAAGGTATTTTAGCTAAAACTTCACAAATCTAATTATTCATTCCCTGGGGTTTTCAGTCTCTAGTAAGTGGGAAGAGGTACTGTATAATTCCAATATATTCATTCTGCGTGAAAACCCTAATGAAAAGAATTTAGATTATTTATTTTTCACCCTGTATAAAGTAGGGATTTTGCAGGAACCCGTTAGCATGACACGAGACACTATTTTTATGCTTTATGGAGAATGCTTCTGAACTGGTTTGATATTTCAAGCTGCAAGTCAAACAAGGTTTAAAATGCAAGATTGAGTTTGGCAAATCTTAATCTTAAAAAGTATTATACCAATCTGAAGAAAACATGCTCCTCTGCTGCTCCAGTTACAGTTAGAATTTTACTATGGGAAGTTGTAAATGTCCCTATGGGATAAAGCTGTGAGAGTAAAAATGCCGTTATTGTACAAAGGCTGCTTGGATTTTACTCCCTTGAGAAAGGTTTTGATTCTGTGTATTTGTGTTGCAGAAGCAAGCATACAGAATAAAAACAAACCAAAACAGAAAACATTGCAGTCTTTTAAACAGGAAAGGTCAGGGGAATTGATATACAGGGGTACACATCTAACTCACACACACACACACACACACACACACCAGTGTGTAGTGGGCATTGTTGAGTACCACCCAGATACTCCAGCTGCTAGAATATTGTTAGCCAAAGGCTCTTAGCTGAATCCCTCCCTGGAATTTGGAATATATCCAAAGGGAATAGCCTCATCCAAGGTTACACCGCCTCCCTGCGGACAGCCCATGTACAAAGATTGGTGCCAGGGATACACAACCCTTTCCCTCCTCCCTGAATTCATTATATCTCTGTAAAGGATCCTTCAAATTTCAGAGTACCTATGGGATCTGCTGAGGTTTCTGTCTCAATTGCATCAGCAGTTTGATTTCTCCATCTGCTCAATCCTGCTGCTTCTTTCCATTACATGTGTTGTTCTGGAGAGCACTCACCAGTAAATTCACACAAGTCTCCATCTCAGAGTCTGTTTTGGGATTCAACCTACAACATATTGACTGGCAAATTACTATGGGAATTAATTGCATTTGCGGTCATGGGCTTTCTTCTGAGGTTACAATTATTTCTCATCCCTCATATCCTTCTGCAGGGCTGAGGGTTTATTGAAACGTATCCAATAGACAGTGAAAATAAAAATCTGTTATAGCAGAAAAGTACCAGAATTGTTTGGATATTTTTCCCTGATTATCACATCTACTTGTCACCTCATAACAAACACTTTCATGGGAGCGGGGAGGCTGTGACTTCAGCAAAAATTTCAGGGGTTGTATGGAAGTTTACAGAGCAACACTGTGATACTGACAAGGGTAAAATAGATTCATATATATATGACCATATTCCCCAAAAGTGAAGTGTTACAGAAGTGCATGATGAAATTGGTTCTTACTCGCAGAATGAGTAATATTAAATGATTTCTGCTCTGGATGGGATGTTTTCAAGATCTTGTTTGGTACTCAGACCATTAACCTGAATTCTACCAGCTTCTGTGTTCCCTCTTCTTTCTTATTTAGTGTTGAAATTCAGTCTGGCTCTGACCTACCTACCTATGCGTGTTTGAATTACAGCTGTTCATTGGATTGAGAGCCATATTTAAACTTGATTGCCAAGCTTCAAGTATTATCCCAGGATGACTTTATTTCCACATCTTATTTCTCTTCTCCTCAAACTTTGTCACAGATATTTCAGCGCTGGCTCTATATTCTGTATTCATGATACATTGCTGACTGTATTCTTGACCTTGATAGATTTTTATACTCACATGTACTCCACAAAGTGTTTCTTCATGGAATCATTCATTTATTCTTTAATATCTCCATCTGTCATAGGATAGGTTCTCAAGAAATAGAACCTAAGACAAGGATTCTTATTCAAGTGATTTCTTGGAGGGGAGGCTCTCAGGAGAAAGGAAGTAATAGAATTAAAATAAGGAAAGAGAAAAACTAAGCAAGCATATGATTTCAGTTAGAGACTTGCTTCACCTGATCCATGAAGGATGCACTATAGCACACATTTCTCCAAAATGTTAGTTCCTGCACATTCAACCATCCATCCTCCATCCAAAATATTGATGGAGTATAAATTTTGCAAGGTACTGGAGATAAAGGGACACCTTGATATTAGAGAGCATATAGTGTAGTGGAAGAAATTTAATCATGGTTAATTGAAACCGCCCAAATTAAATCATTGTAGTGAGTAAAATATTGTCCACCTGAAACCTCAGAATGCCAACTTATTTGAAAATAGGGTATGTGAAGATGTAATTATTTTAAGATGTGGACATGCTGGATTAGGGTAGATTATAAATTCAATAACTGGTTTTAGTATAAGAATGGGAGAAGACCCACAGAGACAGAGGAAGGAAAACCATATGAAGATGGAAACAGATGATGCAGCTACAAGCCAAGGAATACCCATATTGCCAGAAGCCACCATAATCTAGGAGAGAGGCATGGCCCTACCAACACCTTGATTTTGGACTTCTGACTTCCAGAACTGAGATGATAAATTTATTTTTCCTAAATTACCAAGTCTGCGATAATTTTTTATGGCACCTCTGGGAAGCTAATACAGCTTTGTTATAGAAGTCTGAATTAGGGGTTCTGTGAAAGATTAGGGCATTCTTAATTCTTTCCAGATGAATATGGTTATGGGGAGCTTCCAAAAAGAAGTCATTGTTAGCAGTGATGATAAAAAGAGATGATTAGATTCTAATAATGGTGAAGGGAGATAGAATGAATTCCAGAACAGAATTTATGTTATAATACTTCATTCTCGGCTGAGGTGAATGTCAGTAAAATTAAGCATTTTTTGAGACTGCTTTCCTGTTTGGGGAATGTCTTGTGTTTATAAAGGACTTAATGGACTAAGTCAGTGGCTCTCCTTGTGTTGCAATGTTCCTTGGCTTGTAGTTATCTGGATATACCTAAATATCTATCCCAAATGAAGAGATCATCAGAGTTTAAAGTAGGCTATTATAACTAGAGATTTTCTCCTTAGTAACTGAACTTAAAAATTTTAACATGTTTTATAACACTTTTCCTATAAAATCCTGTAGCAGTTTGCCATTGTTTATGAATTCCAAAAATAGATATTGAATTATGTTTGTAAACTAGTCTTTTCCTCTGGGCATGTTTTCTTTTGATTGAATCAAATTCAGAGGTTTCACTTTTACTTGATTAAATTATGATTAGGGCCACATCAGCAGGCCATTGAGTTCCCCCCTTGGGTGGGCGGGGATTCACAGAGAAAATGACTGGGCAGAGTAGAGAGAGGGCGTTTTGATGCTGAAGCCTTTTGGAAATGAATACACTGGAGAAGAACACGGAGGAATAGAGACAGATCCATAGACACGGCAGAGGCCCCAGGAAGAAAGAGAGCCTGATAATCTACATCTGACTTGTGTAGAGAACAGAACACTGAGCCCTGGAAGAAATGAGCCCCAGAGATAGAGATGAGACTTATACCAGCCTACAGCTGGGACTAGAAGAAGCTGGGACCACGGAGCCCGAAGAGGAAGGCTGAACCCTCCCAGAGACCAGCAGCCATTTTGCTCCAACACAAGGCAACAGACTGTTGAGAGAAGTAACTTATGCTTTATGGGCTTGTGACTGTAAGCTTCTACCCCCAAATAAATACCCTATATAAAAGCCGACAAATTTCTGGTATTTTGCATCAGCACCCCTTTGGCTGACTAATGCAAACCCCTACAACTCTTGTCTCTGACATAGCTACACTGTGGTGAGAATTTAACAGTGATCACTGAACTGAATCTTTACGGTGAGTGGCCAAGTAATGAAAAAGGGGAAGAGTAATTCAGGTAAGGGGCATAACATGTTACAGAATGTAAAAGGATATTAGAAAACTAAATGTTGTTTGGATTTCTGCTAGACCAGAGTTTGTGCTAAGGTCATATTGAGACTCAATCATAAGGGGATTTATATTCCATTGGAGTATGCCAAGTATAGATTTAATATGATCAAATCTTTGTTTTATAAGATAGCTCTGCCTAAGTACAGGTATCTTTAAGTAAAGAAGCTTAGAGAAAGGGAGATTAATTAAAAGTTCAATTCAT
>PVKH010025906.1:0-13327 GCA_004027955.1 Chaetophractus vellerosus | reverse complement strand
AGGGAGCTTTTTGTCCTTAAGAGAGTTTCTTTTCCAGCACTTCCAATCAGCACCACTAAACATTTATAAGTATCTACCATGGGGAAGACCCTGGGATGAGCGATCAATGATACACAGATACCACATGGCCCTCCTAAGTGAGGACCAAGTGAAGCTATTTCTATCCACACTTCTTCAGATGAACACTGCGAATGGTTGCTACCAAAGACTAACACTGAGCCCCAAACACCACAAGTGATTGCTGGGAGCAGGGTGCTGGGAGGGCCACAGCACTGGAATGCCATGGAACAAGACAGTTTATATACCTTCTCTTCCCAGCCTCAGTATAAAGCTCATGGGAAAACCTGGTACGTTCTCTCCTTACATTCAGAAAATCTCCAGACCCTACAATGGGACTTGGTGACATGCATTCCATCACATACTTTTCATGAACTTTAAGTCATCTGAATAGAACACCCCCTTCTCTTTTTGCAGCAGCTGCAAAGAAACCCGAATAGTTTGAAAAGATTTTAGCGTTATGCCTCCCTCTTCCCCAAAGGGCATTGACACTTCTTACAAGATGCACAGCTTTAAAATTAGAATTGGCAAAAGCCACAGTCACCCTCATAGGGCCAAAGCTACACCACAGAGGAAGACAGAACATTCCTTCAACCAACAATTAAACAACTGAAACCTTCCAGACATCATACCCTTTCTTTATTTTGCTGTTGTTGCATTAATCATCTTAACACCTTTTTAATTATAATCGCAAACTGGAAGCCATGGCTTGTGATGTTATAAATACTGATTTTCCAGTTAAATTAGGTATTTGCTGTTTTATGTTTTGATAGGAAGGGGCTGTTTGAAGCCTCCTAAAATATTGCAATTAGTTCTTGCTGTTGAAACAGACAAGACATTAACAGACACATTTGCTATTTCAGTTTAATGTGCTGGAATGTTTATGCTGAAATGTACTCCTCTCAAGCTTTTAAAGCATAAAGCGTATTTTTTAAAGTGGAAGAAATCAATCACAATACACACATTTATTATATATTTCTGAAGTTAAGTTATTCTAAAACTTTCCCAGGCTGTAATTTAAACTTAGAAAGCACATCTCCTGAACAGGAATGCAACCTGTCAGGAAAAGATCCTTATTTACCTACTGACTCTGTTAAGATGATAACATCATTTTAGCTGACAAAGTCTGTGTTTCTGTTTGACAATTGCAATTAATTACTGAAATGCAACAGAGATGGAGCCAGCCATCCAGATCTGTTTTTCAGAGAGATAAAAAACGGGAGGAAAGTGAAGGAGGTTTGCATTTTGGACATCTTAACCAGAGTGTTGTTTTAAATGTTATGGTTGGCAAGAAAGATTATTAATTTTTTTCACTCGCATTTTCACTTTTCAGCCCTCTTTTTTCCCTTCCTCTCACCACCGTAGATGGTTGAAAAGGAAGGAGATGATCATCTCCTAAGACACAGGCTCCAATCTGTCGCGAAGGAGGAGCAGGTTAGAAACGGCACGAGTGCAGGGCATAAAAAAGCTCTTAGGGTACCAACTGTCGTGCAGAAATTGATGCCTCTGATGCAAAATGAACCCAGTGTTCATTCAGCCAAGAGGGAAAGAAAGTTCTGGAGGTGAGAAACATGCTCAGTCTTTACTAGAAAGCCAAAATTCGCCAGTGCCATGTTTTTAACTGTCCCCTATCCATTTTGTTCTAACCTGAAAATACTAAAGTTGGATTCCAGCCACGCAAATGCGTTTGGGGTCGATTTTGATAGATTCCAGGGGATCTCAAAGCTCCTTAGTCAATCTAGTTACCCTGGTTCATTCTTCAGCGTTGCCAACACAGAAGCTCAGAGCCCCACAAGAGCCTGGGTTAGGAAACACCCCGCGGGCAACAGCGCTGGGGATTCCCAGGCTTGGAGCTGGGCAGATTCGGAAAGCGTCTCCATAGACCAGGAGCCTAAGGCAGGGCAGGGTGACACCTCCTGCCCTCGCCCTGAAATAAAGTATTTCTTAACCAGCGTCCAGCCCTCTCAGCCGCTCCTCCCGGACAGCCCCGCCAAGGTTTGCAGAGCCCTTGTGGGGCTAAGGACTCTCGGGACAGTGCCTGGATTCCGAGGGGTACGGAAAGTGGGCGGCTTCCCCTCAGGGAAGTCCAGAGACCCCCATGCCTCTATCCCATCTCTTCAAGCCCAGGGTCCTACCTGTACCACTCCAGCCCCTTTTCGTAGTTCCTGTCGAAGAAGTGCGGCTCTACGCCCACCGCACGCACGTCCGGGTGTACTCGGATGGCCTCCAGCAGCGCACGGGTCCCCCCTTTCTTGACCCCGATGATGAGCGCCTGTGGCAGCTTCTTCTCCCCATAGTCGGGGGTGCTGGCGGCGCCGCCCCTCTCGCTGCTCCCGTTGGCCGCCCTTCGGCCTGCGAGCTCCTCGTCGATAGTGCTGGACTCCTGCGCTTCCCTCTCCAGCAGCGCGCTCTGCGCAGTGATCATCTCGCTGGGGGCCAGCGGTGTCCGGAGCCAGGCGTCCCGGGCGCCTCCGCCGCCGCTAGCCAGCCCCCAACCGTCTGCCCCGGGGGCGGCGGGCTGCTCCGCGGGCTCGGGCAGCTCCCCACGGCTCGCGTTGTCCGGCGGCCGCGCAGGCGGCTGCGAGGGGGCGCCGAGGCGCACGGGGGGAGGCAGCAGAGAGGGTGGCGGCGGGCTCGGCGGGGGCAAGGCGGCGGCGCCCGGCGGCTCCTGCAGTGCCAGGGGGAATTGCAGGGAGCCCGAGCCGCCCAGGAGGCTGTAGCACAGGTAGGTGACGGAAAGGGACAAGGTGCACATAAAAAGCAGCTTGCGCGCCGGCGGCCCCTTAGTAGAAGCGCCGGGCGGCGGCGGCGCGGCGAGAGGTGGAGGCGGAGGCGGAGGCGGAGGAGGTGCGAGCCACGGGGCCATCGCGGCTCCCGGCTCGCGGCGGCGGCGGCGGCAGCCCCCGGCGCTGCCCGGACATGGTTTCAGCCGCCGCCCCCGCCGCCGCCGCCGCCGCTGCCCAGCCGCCCTGGCTGCATGAAGCGACGCCGCTGCGCCCCCGGCCCTGGCCGCTGTCCCGCTGCGCCGGGGGGGAGCCCGGCCGCATGGCCTTCCTCCCACTCTCCAGGCGGAGTCCGGGTGGCCCCCCTACCACCCCCCCTCAGCCTCTGGCAAAGGGACCGAGGGGGGCGCGCGGACCCGCCAGCTGCACCTGCTCCGTCTGCAGCACCCTCGCTTTCCCGGCTTCGCCGCGGCTCCTGCCTCAACCTCTGCTGCCGCCGCCACCGCGCGCTGTTGCAGCCCCGAGTTCCTTCCCCGCTGCTAACTTTCTGCCGGGAGAGAGGAGAGGCGCGGAGGAGAGGAGGAGGGGGCCGGGCGCGCGCCCGGCGCTGCCAAGGGAAGGGGGGTGCGCCTCGCGCGCGCCTGCGAAGGGGGGCGCGGAAGCGGAGGCGTGCGCTAGGGCTGGGGCACCCCGGAGAGCGGAGCTCGTGCCCCCCCACCCCCCACTACCACCACACTGGAGCTATTCCCCGCCCAGCCCCGCCTGCTTCCCCTCCCCTGGTATCCTGGGATGCCGCGGTCTCTCCATCCCTCTCCCAATACTTTTAGGAACGAAGAGCCCAGTGCCAGCCGCCAGTGCCGCGCACTGGGGAACTCCAGGCCAGCGGGGGACAAACTCTCGCCTCCCCTTTCCCTATGGGATATCAAGACATCTGGCTCATCTTTGACTCGCCTGTCTCTCACTCTAGATATAGACCTGCTTTGGGCCCTGGAGCAATTCCTCCTCCACCTCCCAACTTCCATCTTTCCACTCTCCGCATCTTATCTCGAAGCTCCTGATGGGTGGAGCTTTGACACAAACCCCCAGGTTCCCCTGCCCCAGAAGTTTGCCTCTGCCCAGCCGCCGTGTGGCTGTGCTTTCTGCTACAGGAGAAGAGGCCCACTGCACCTCCACCCTTGCCCACACGCGCATGCACTCGCGCCCCTCGCGCATCACCACTAAAGGGGTTCAGGTTTCCTGGGTCTCAAATAGACTGAGGCCACCCTAACTCTAAACACCTAATATGCAGAGGCAAACTGGGTTGCAGGGTATCTACGCATCACCTCACTGAATTTAAAAAAGTGTATTTTCTTTGCAGAGAAATTTCCATCCCTCACCTCCCTCTCCTGGGGGAAATAGCAAACATCAGAGGGTTTTGGAAGATGCAAAACTAGACTGCTTCCTGTTGCCTTTTGTTCAGGAAGGGAGAAGCAGCTTAATCAGCCCAAGCTCTCTGGCTAACTCTCTTTCCTGGGGGCAGGGGCTAACCCTGACACAGCTCTCCCGGGGGACTGGCTCCAGTGGGCTCCCTATACCTGCTAGCCACAGCTGGATGCCTGGCCAGTTTGCTTTTGCCTCAAGGGCTAATGTGGTTGGCATCTCCGATTTTGCTTGATCACATAATAGGAAAAACAGTTGAAAGAAAATGTATATAATTTCTAAATACTAACTAGATACCTAGTGCCGGAGAGAAAAAAAAATGTTAATCAAATAAGATGAAGAACACGGACTTTTCTCTGAGTTAACAAAAGCTCACTGCTGCTCTCAGCTGGACATGGGTTTCCTTCACTGCAGCTTTAGTTCAGATAAAGATTATTCCTTTATAATATATTTTTTATGGTACACTGGAGACCTCTGAAATGCAGAGTCTGGTGTCCTGTAAATCATTCCGTGTAACTAGGGATGCTTTTTCAAACACCACACAACTGCATAACTGTAATGTTAATGGGAAGGGGGCAACCAGAGCTGAGAAACAGAGAAACGGGCTTTGCCCAGCCCTCCCTTCTGCTCCCAGCCAGCTCCTGGGTGGTCAGCCAGGAGGCCCAGGTGGCAGCAAATATTGCCCCTGCTGCTGCTTCTGTGGCCCATCCCCCTACCAGCCTCCAGGCACCTGGATGCCCAGCATATGGCCCAGTGTCTTTCTACAGTCCATGCTAGTACCAAACTTTCTCTGTCTACTCTCTGAACAATTAAAACCAATCTGCCCTGCAACCAGTTCTACAAGATATGCTCCCAAATTCTGAAAGCTTTGGATGAAACCAGAGGTGACAAGGTGAGAGTGGCCAGCACATTTCAGTGTGAAATTTAAACTGGTTGCAATATTTAAAAATTGGGGTCTTTCTCAAAAAAAAAAATCTGTTTTTGAGATCTTTGTTGAAAAATCAGCAGATCCAGCACTTTGGGAACCTCAGCCAGAGCTGAGAAGCTGCTATCCCTTTAGATGGGACATGTGTGCCCTATTTTCCATGGTGTCCTCCAAAACTGCCCCACAGGCTTCTTGTAAGGAAGCTTCCCCAAATCCCTTCTCCCCTTGCCAGGCTTTAATTAGAGACTCTTGAAAGAACTTGGACCACATTGTTTAAATATCAGGCTCTACAAAATATGGGGAGTAGGTGACTTTTCTGGACAGGAGCTTTGTAGATTTCTCACTTAATCAGCTGCTTATTTTTCTAAGCTTGATTCCAGGCTTTTTCTAGGGACAAGTTCTTGAGAAATCGACAGTGAAAAGTAGGAGCTGCCTACCTACCTAGCGAAAACTCAGACTTCATTCAGCAATTCCCAATAGGTCCGGAAACGAAGCATATTTTCCCCCACTTCCAGTGCCTACAATCAGGTTCATTCAAGCCTGTCTGAGTTTTTACAGTATTTCTCCAACTAGTCTCCTGGCCTCCATTGCGCCTCATTTCTATTCATCCTAGACAACAATAGCAGATCAATGTTTCTGAGGCATAGCTCAACTAATCCCCTCCCTGACTCAGAAATCTTCCTTTTACTGCCCATTACTCCAACCTCATTATCTTGGCAATCAAGATCCCCTCTCTCTTTTCATACATCTCACAGTCCTTCCAATCCAAGCAGTGCATATTATCCAAACATAGACATTGTATTAATCCCTCCCACCACTGTATTATCAGATGGTAAGGTAGAAACAAAGCTGTCATTTGCTAGCTAAGTGGCTTTTGGACAAGTCATTTCACCTCCCTGAGCCTCAGTTTCTGCATCTATAAATTACTACTAATAAGACTCATTTCAAAATGTTTATGTAAAAAGTTAAATTCGATTAGATAGAATATGCAAAAATACCTGACTCCACACCTAATGTGATTGCTACCAGTAATTTTTTTGGATCTAAATATTGGCTCATGCTGTGCCCTGTTTCTTTTCCTATTAATAAGTTTCCTTTAAAAATGTGTGCATATCTTTTCTTCAAACCAAGCCCAGTGAACAAGCTGAAGTTCACTTTCCTAAACTCCTCAGTTTGTATCATCTATAATGCTAAATTTAATGCCATATATAGTATTTTTAAGCAGCAAAACCTAACTCTGGCTAACTTCAGTGTATTTGTTCTTTAAAAAATTTACTAGAAGGATATATGTTAACTCACAGACCTGAAGGAAATTTTAATTGCAAATCTAAACCACAATGAGATACCACTTCAAACCCACTAGGTTGGTTATTACAAAAACAGAACAAAACAAAACAGTAAATAGCAATAACAAGTGTTGGTGAGGATGCAAAGAAATTGGAACCCTTATCCATCACTGGGGTCATTGTAAAATGGTGCAGTTGCGTTACCATATGACCCAGCAACCCCACTTCTCCGTATATACCCAGAAGAATTGAAAACAGAGATGTTTTCAGTGTACAAACAGGTGTTCGTACATCAATCTGCATAGCAACATTATTTACAATAGCCAAGAGGTGGAAGCAACCCAAGTGGTCATCACTCGATGAATGGATAAACGATGGTATATACACACAATGGAATATTATTCAGCAGTAAAGCAGAATGAAGTTCTGCTGCTGCTTGCTACAGCATGGGTGAACCTTAAAAACATCCTGTGGAGTGAAATAAGCCAGCCACCAAAGGACATATATTGTATGATCTCACTTATATGAAAAACCTATAAGAAGCAAATTTAATAGAGAGAGATGGTTGATTAAAGGGGCCTAGGTAGCGGCCGGGGGGGGGGGGGGGGGAAAGGAGAGTTATTCCTTAAAGGGTGCAGAGCTTCTGACTGAAGTAACGGAAAAGTTGGTGATAGTAGCACAATATTGTGAATGTATTTAATACTATTGAGCTGTACACACAAAAGTGGTTAAAATGGGAAGTTTTGAGTTGTATATATGTCACTACAATAAAGTGTTTTTTTTTTTAAAGATTTATTTATTTTATTACATATCTCCCTTTACCTGTGAACTATGTTTTTAGTGTTTTTGACTAAGTTTTTAATCTTTATGTTTTTTTATCTCTATTGCCTTTGTGCTTTCTACCATTGGTGGAAAAGAAACCTCCTCCAAACAATGTATATAAAATTTCATTTAGATTTACTTCTAGTACATTTTTGGTTTGTTTTTACATTAAAATGTTTCAGCCTTCTAAAATTTATTTTTATATATGGTTTTACAGGAGAATCTAATTTTTTCTTATTTTTCCTAGCACTAGCTATTTGCAACAGTTTGAAACTCCAGTGTGGTATAATAAACACTTATTGTTGGAATTTTCCCATTCAGAAATATAGAAAATGAGTCTCTATTCATTCAAATTATTAAATATATATATATCGACATCTGTCATTTCGTTGCTATAAGCCCGGCACAAATCTTTGTCTGGAGAAGTGTTTTGAGATCTAATTTTGTTTTATTCAATTCTACAAAGTTTTTGCTCTCTTTTTGTGTCATTCCTTTATTCACCCTATCAGCTGTAATTTTTAAATGACTAGTGCATTCTAGTCCCTAGTCTTGGAGGATAAAATTTTGAGATAGGCAGCAAGGTCTCTTTTGCATAAATAATTAAACAAGTTTAACGTGAGACAAGTACTAAAAGAGATAATATGAAGTGCTATGGGAGCACATTGTTAGAGCAGTTAACCAAGCATACAGGTGAGAAAGAAGCCTACAAAGAGGAAGTGTTTCTATAAGGAAACACTGGATTAAGCCAGGAGAAAATTTATTTTAATGTGTTGAACATCTCACCAATTCATGATAAATGAACTTAGCAAATTAGAGATAGAAAGTAACTTCCTTAAGATTAAAAGGGTATCTGCCAAAAACCTGCAGCAAACATTATAATGAAAAATCATGAAATATTAGAACTAAACCTTTTAAAGACAGGAACAAGACAAGTGTGTCTCCCAACCCAGTTTCTATTCAGCATTAAACTAGAGTTGCTAGGCAATACAATAATACAAGAAAAAAAAATGCGTCCTAAGATTTGGGGAGAAAGAACACATTTTTATTATTTGTAAGATATATGTTTGTCAGTAAAAGAAAATATGAAAATCTACAAATGAAAGAGTTTGGCAGTATTACTGAATAAAAATCAAAATACAAAAGTAATACCATGCATATAATACAATTCGGATTCAAGTAGAAAATGTAATTTTCAGAGAAGATCCTATTCAGGGTGACATTAAAAATTATTAAATACTTAGACATGAACTTAATAAAAGGCAAGCAATTCCTTTACAGACAAAATTATACAACTCTTTGGGAAGGTGTAAAAATATATGAATAAATAAAAATAAAACCCACACACTTATGCAGGTACCATCTTTGTGGATTAAAGACTTGATATTGTAAAGATAAAATTCTCATCATTAATCAATAAATTCCAAGTTATTTCAAGTGAAATCCCAAAAGCATTGTAGGTAGTTATGGATTGCACATAATTTGATCAATTGATTCTAAATTTCACACAGAAGTATAGAAGCAAAATATTATTAACCCCTATTTGAGCAAAGGTCATGTGTAATCAGAAAATGAGTCTCCCTTTTTGCATTCTATTCAAAGGGAAACTTTAAAGTAATTTCTTGGCCCCAAAACTACTTGGTTGTTTATTCAAATGCTGTGATATAAATCCTTTCCTTCTGATAAGAAATATGAATTAACAACCTCATGAACTCAGGAGCACAGGTTTGTTGATATTAAAATAAGATGAAGCTCTCAAGTAAGAACAATGCAATTTATATACTCCACTTTCCATCTTAAGTTACAGGTTTCACACACACACATACTGGATTTTCCTCCCTGCCATATAGAGAGAAAAGAAGTTGCTTGTTCTGAAGTTGTTTTTATAACCTAGTTTGCTTTATCCATATGTGTATGGATGCCAAAATATGTGGAACTCATTTTACATAATAATGAGAAGCCAGAAAAAATGGCTAATGTGGGAGAGAATGTTCATTAATTAAGTATATTTACTATTATTCATTTCAATTAACTCATTTACAATTAACTCACTGATTATTTTTTAAAAAACATTTTACTTTGAAATAATTTTAGATTTATCATTTGCTAAGATAATACAGAGAATTAGTATATGTTCTTCATCCAACTCTCTCTATTGTTGACATCTTAAATAATCATGGTATATGTTAAAATTAAGAGATTAACATTGGTACAATACTGTTAAGTAAACCACAGACTTTACTTGGATTTTGTCCATATTTTCCCTAATGTCCTTTTCCTGTTCCAGTAAACACATTCTGTTTACTTAGAATGTCCTCTTAATCTCCTTGGTCTGTGACAGTTTCTCCATCTTTCCTTGTCTTTCATGACCTCAACACTCAAAGAATGTTGGTCAGGTGTTTTGTAGACTGTCCCCTAATTTTTAGTTTATCTGAATTTTTTCCGATGATGAGACTATGTTTATGGGTTTGGAGAAAGAATACCCCAGAGGTAAAGTAACCTTCCCATCATGCCATGTCAGAGATACATGAGTCACTGTGACTTAATGGTGATATTAATATTGATCACAAGTTTAAGGTGGTGCCTGCTAGGTTTCTCCAATTTTTTCTTCACTTTTTTTCTCCAAAAAGATTATATTTTTCTCTTTCTATCTCTACTCATTAGAAGTGAGTGATTAAGTACAGCACTATATTAGTCAAGGTTCTCTAGGGAAACAGAATCAACAGGAGGTATCTGTAAATAGTATGAGATTTTATAAAATCCTCTCATGTGACTGTGGAGTGCACAAGTCCAGATTCCTCAGGCAGGCTGCAAACCAGAGGCTCTGATGAAAGTCCTACAAAGGTCCGTGATGAGTTTCTGGGAGAAGTTGGCTGTCCATAAACAAGCTGAGAAATTCTCTCTGAATGCTGAAATCAATTCCCCTTTTAAGGCATTCAACTGATTGGATAAAATGTCACTCACTGCTGACAGCAATCTCTCTGGTTGATCATAGATATAATCAGCCATCTATGCAATAAACTCACTGATGACTAAAGCCCATAAATGTCTTTGTATTACAATTAGCCAGTGCTTGTTTGACCAAACAACTGGGCACAATTACCTGACTGAGTTGACACATTAGCCTAACTATCACAGGCCCATACTTAAAACAAGTGCAATTATGTTCCACCTCCTGGAGGAGGTGCTGTCAAATACTGTATAAAAAAATTAAAATCAGAACAGTGATTAATAAATATTTGGGGTATTTTGAGGTTATACACATATTCTACTTCTCTTAAAAGTTTCATTCACTAATTCTAGCATTTATCAGTAGATTTTGCTGCAGCAATTATTACCATGGCATTCTAATGGTGATTTTCTATTCTCTCATAGTTTCTATATTCATTAAAAATTGGAAGTCTTACATAAGGAAGACTTTTCCCTTTTCCTCCTTGCATAATAATAATAAGCCATAAAATATGGCTAATGTAGGATAAATTGATAATTATATATTTATTTATTCAATTGCTTATTTATATCAATATGGACTCAGTATTAATTTTATTTCATCAGATTATAATCCAATACTGCTATTAATTTTGTTGCCAAAAATTGTTCCAGCTTTGGCCATTGGGTGGGAGCTTTTTCAGGTTAAGTCCTGTATTCTTTTGGTTTGTCCTCTATTCTTTTTTAATTTTTTCCCTTTAAAAAAAAAACATGTCCTTACTTTATGACACTATAAGATGCTCCAGGCTCATTTTTCATTTCCCCTGCCCCAGCCCTATAACCCATCATGTCTCCAAGGAGTCTTGGTTCCTTCAACTGGAGAAAGATATTTAGAAACCAAGAACTGGGTGCGGAGTGTGCTCATTGCTAATGAGCTATCACTGCTTTCAGATCCTCTAAGTGGATAGAACTAGGAAATATATGTAAGTATTCTAGCCCATGTATACACACAGATTTATATTTATTTCCATCTCTTCCTGTATGCACATTAAAGTAAACATGAATTCATATTGATAACTCTGACTTTAATTCAGCACCATAGGGTTTATTCTAGCTTTTCCTCTTGTTTATTTGTAACTTCTTTCTCTCATGGTATAAAACTTGGCTCTAATTATACACAATTGATTTACTTATTTGTTTAACTCTCACATACATATAAAGTGATTTCAGAATTGTTAGCCCATACCATTGTGTAACACCCTTTTATTTGTTTTTTCTCCCATAGGCTGAATTCTTCATTCTACATGTATTACAAAGACCTCAGTGTTATATCAAGTGTTTAAATAGTAGCTTAGTCTGTTGCCACCATCCTGTAATGATTAATATTAAAATCATTGACAGTCATTAAATCTAAAACACAACTGAGAGTTTTGTTTATTCTTCTACACAACAGAAAAAAGCCAAAATTATTTTGAAGAATACAAATTAAAAAGTGGGTATCCATCTTATCAGATAACCAAAAATGTATTAACTTACAGCAACTTAAACAATATGTTATTGCCCCAGGGTTTGACCAACAAATCAATAGATCAGATCAGAAAGCCCAGAAACAGAAGCACATATGTGTGAAAATTTGGGCTTTGACAAAGAAGGCATTACAAATCAGTGGGAGAAAGAATAGTTTATTTAGTAAATCATGATGGGACAACTGGAAATCCACATGTAAAAAGAGAAAAATCCATATGCAAAAATAATGTCAAACATTATCTTGCCACTATACACAAAACAAATTCTAAACAGATTAAAGGCCTGAGTATGAAAAGAAAAAGCTTCTAAATTTATGAGAAAATATAGGAGATTATATCCATGGCATCTTGGTAGGAAATATTTTCATAAATACAAAAATATTAAAGAAAAAGACAGATAAATTTGCTTGCATTTTAAACTTATTATAACCAAAAGATGCCATAAAGAAAATGAAAAGACAAAGTAGCCTGGGGAAATTACTTATATGAGAAACTCTTACAAATAATTTGAAAAGCACTAGAAAAAATGACACAAGATATTAACAGACAATTCACAAAGGTGAAATCTGTATAACCAATAATCATAGAAGATGATCATCAACCTCACTATTAATCAGAATAATGAAAATTAAAACACAGCTAATATTCCATGTCAAAACCATTATATTGTCAAAAACTAATGTCTGAGAGCTCCAAATTTTATCAAGGATGTAAAGAAATATAAATTCTTATATATTGCTTATCCCCATAAAATTGCTACAACCACATTGGAGAAAATTATGTCATATATTATCTAGTAAAATAAAAGATGTGTCCCTGTATGTTGCAATATCACTTCCTGATGTCTGCACTAGAAAATGTTCATTTGTGCACATAGGAGGTATGTATAGTGTTGTTTGACAGAATTAATGGGGGAACAACTTAAATGTTCCATCAGTAGGAGAGTGAATTATTGTGGTTTATTCATATATGGGAATATTATGCTGTGGTTAAAGAAAGCAAACTAGTTCTGCATGTATTAACATGGGTACAGCTCAAAAAACTATTGCTGAGTAATAAAAGCTAATCAAAGAAGGATATGTGCAGTGTGATGACATTTATGTAAATTTAAAATGCATAAAAATAAAATATTGTGTTAATGGTGACAGTCACACATATATTCTTGGAATGATACATAATGATTACATATAATAATGCTATGACAAATACTCTACAAGTAGTTGGCTTAACCAAGCATTTCTTGGCTTATGGTCTAGAAGACTAGAATTCCAAAATCAAGTCATCAGCAAGGCCATTCTTTCTCCCCAAAGTCAGAAGCATTGTGGTTCTAGCTTGTCATAATAATTGGAGTTTTTTGGCTTGTGTCTCTGCCTCCTGTCTCTCTCTGTGTGTTTGTTCTTCTGGTTTTGCTGACTTCAGGCTTCTTGCACCACTCCCTGTGGCTTTCTTTCTGTAAGGCCTCCAGTAATATGGACTAAAGCTTGCCCTAATTAAGTTGGGCAACACCTAAATAGAATCTTAGAAGACCTTAATCACAAATGAGTCCAAAACTTGACTTACCTTAGTATATTAAAAAATATTACTGGGCCGGCTGGATAGCCCAGTTGGTAGGGCGCCAGTTTACCACATGGGAGGCCCCGGGTT
>PVKH010025905.1:0-13322 GCA_004027955.1 Chaetophractus vellerosus | reverse complement strand
CTTCTCCACTGTCACAAGCACCATAAAGGTCACCATCATCTCTATCCTGAACCACTGCTACATCTCCTCTCTGGTCTCTCTGCTCCATCTCCTCTTGTTGACTTCCAGTACCCTTTAGCCAGAGTGGTCCTTCAAAGACATGTTTCAGGCTACATCGCCTTGCTCTCCCATTTAAATCCCCTCAAAGGTTTCTGTGGTCTTTAGACTCGAGCTCACATTCCTTACACTGCCTCTGCGCCACATGTGGTCTTGCTTCTGACTCTCCTTCAACAGCGTTTCTAATTATTGTCCAGATTGGCATGTACCTATGCCCAGCCTTTGTTCACCTCCTAGAAATTGTATATTCCATACCTTCTCTCTGTAAAGTTCTGTCAGTTGCTTTTGGTCTGGGGAATTCCTTCTTACTTTTCAAATTTCTGCTTAAGTGGTACCTCCTCAGAAAGGTCTTGCCAAGGCTCCGATGTCAGTTTCATTCGCCCAGTGTTTGAGTGATTCTGAATTTCATCTGACCCCAGTTTTTAATGTCTAGATTAAAGGTATGAAGTACTCCTCCGTTCTGCCCAGAATTGTCCTTCATCTTTTTCCATGGTTAGTCACTCACTCTTTAGAGCTCTGCTCAAATCTCACACTGCTTCCATCAGAACACCCAGATCCCTATCAGTCCAACTAGTTGTTAGTTCCCCTCTGTGGTATCTACTGATGACTCTTAGATCATTCTTCCTTGTTTTATAATTGTTCGGTTTGTGTATCTTCCCGGGTGAATGGTGATGTCCTGGGAAGCAGGTGCTGTGCCCTCCTCGTCTCGGGATTCTCACGTCCTAACACAGAGAGACATCAGTAAACTTGAAATTAAGTCACTAGAAGAAGCAATGTGAGCAGACTCTCTGTCATGCCCAGCTGGTTTAGGATTCTCTTTCTCTAGTAGACGTAAAATGCACTCTGCCCCTAGAAATTGAGTCTCCCTGCCTTGGGGAACACCTTCATTCAATTACCCGCAGCCGGGCATTGGTGTCCTTGTTATTCTGCAGACTAGTTTTGCTCTCCTTAATGGCATCTTGCTGTGGAAAGGAAGTAAAACACTACAAAGGAGTTTCTGAAAATGGATTTAAAAATACGAATTGCTTTTATTAAGTGTTTAATAAGAACTTCCAGTCCCTTCCTCCCAGATCAAAAGAGATTGGAACCACTGTATGGAACACGGACCTCCCATAAGGGGGATGTTATGAATTTCAAAATGCAGCTCTAGTTTTTATCTCTGATATTTAGCCAGAGTGTGGCAGTGTGTAAGTTGCTCCCTGGGCAGCTGGGAAAGTGAAGGGACACCTTGGGAATGCTAGGCTGACTGGTTAGAACACTGGCAGGCAGCATTGAATAGTGGGTCAGCTCAGGAAAGAGTTCTTCCAAGGGTTCTTTAATAGACTGCAATTGTAGACTGCCTTTATAGTTGGGTAAATGTTGCTTCATTGTAAATGAAAATTAAATCTTGATAAGCTATAGCAGGTTATGTGTTTTTCCTTCTTGCTGCTTTTCTATATTTCTGAATTTTCTTCAGTGAAAGTTATATTTGTAGTCAGATATATTTTCTTATTTAAAAACAAGGAATAATTTAGATTGCACCAATTCCAGTTTGTTCTAAACTGATGACAAGTGGCAAATATTAACAGATCTGACAGTACCAGGTGTTGGAGGAGATGTGGCTTCACAGGCTGTCTTTTGCTTGGCTTGGGGAAAGTATGTTGATATAACCATGTCACAAGACATTTTGGCATCACCTCCTAAAGCTGAATAGGCACATGCCCTTTGACCCACATATAAAAACTAGATATAAGAGAAGCTCTTATGCATGAACAGGAATGTCCAGAGCTGCACTATGAACAGTAGCTAAAACCTGAAGACAACCCACCTGCCATCAGTGGGAGAGTGAATGAGTAAAGGATGAAGTATTCATATGGAATAGTATGCAGCAGTCAAAACAGATGAGCCATAGTGATCCCCAAAATACAGCTAAATCGTAGAAATATACTACCAAAAGTGGGGAAAAAGTAGGTCCCAGAATACAACCTACAGCATGACATCCTTTTAATGAAGTTTAAAACAAAAATTAAAATATGTTTTTGGGAATACAGATAGATGCAATAAAGCTATATAGGAAAGACAGCCAGGAAGTGTCAGCCATGGGATTCAGGATGGTACCCCTGGGGCTTGGGAAGACAGGGGATGGGGTCATTCAGAAGTGACAAATGGTTAGAGGTGCATTATTCTCAAGGTCCTGGGCTTTGGTTTGGGGTGATGGTATATTGTAGGTGCTTATTACATCATTAAAATTTACTAAACAAATAAAAGCAGGCCTGCATGGACCAATGATGAAAGGTTGACACAAATTAAGGATTATAATTAATTCTAATTCCAGAGACATCTTCCTTCCCCCCCCCCCAAAAAAAAAAAGATAGGAAAAAAAAAAAGATGCTTTAGGAAAAAAATGCTGTCATCGTAAGTTATATATATATATATATAACCCAAAACGTTCCATTTTAACCATTTTCAAGTGTACAATTCAGTGGTATTAATTATATTCACAATGCTGTGCTACTGTCACCACCATCCATAAATTTTTTTCATAACAAAACTAGGATTGTTAAGCAAATGATTTGCAAAAGCAAGATTACATAAGGACATATTCAACCATTCTATATAAATAGACAATTCAAATTATTTGTATCTATTCTGTAAAGAAAGTACCCAAGCATCTCTGTGGTTGCTAGGTTGTTGCTTTGTCATTAACCTAGTTCAAGTTACAATGCACACATGAAAGTTTAAAGCTGTCTTTACAGGTATTTTCTAATTCTGGCTTTTTGCTAATCGAGGCTGACTTCCCCATTAATCCAAACTAGTAAGGTTTTATTTTACAAGTCAAATATTTTCCTTACCCCATATCCTTACCAGAACTGTGGAGAAAAGGTGGATATCATTTTGGGAGATTTTTTTTTTTTTTTGTCCTTTAGAACAAAGAGTTCCCAATTTCATTCTAAATTAGGGTAGTACCATTTTGAGCATATTTTATGAGCACGTAGTCTGTGCCAGAGTTGGTACTGAGCCTGGAGAGAGATGCATGAATGATAGCTGGAATTCTTGGCCCTATGGTAGCTCACAGTGTAGAGCATGCAACAAATACATCAATTATTTGTGAGAAGTGCTTGCTACAATGAAGCATGCGATAAGTGCTTGCTATATGCTAAAGATCTGAACAGAGAAGGCCATGCTCGCTCTGCCCGCTTGTGGGCAAGGCAGTGGTTCAAGAGGCTTCCAGCGGGGCAGCATTTGAGCAGAGCCCTGAAGGGTGAGGGGAGGAAGGCATTGTAGGCAGAGGAGTCCCTCATAGGCCAAGGGCATGGAGGGAAGAAAGGGCCCAGGGCCTTCCAGATGAGGAGTGTTGCTGTCCTTTGCTGCAGGAATTATGGCCTTCTATAGCTCTGCTTCCTGAGGTTCACCTCTTTCTCGAAAGAGCCAAAATCGGGGGCCCTCTTTGATAGGGTGGGATTGTTCTGGCTGGATCTGTGGGTCCTGTCTTGCTATGGTCTTCCTCTTCTGACATGGCTTGGTTCCAAAGGCAAGCATAGCCCATCTACAAAGCAAATCCCTCAAGTTCAGCTACAGCTGTTTGAGGGAGGAAAAAAAAATGATGCTAGGTAGGGACTAGAATGCTGAAGAGAGGTACAAGAATGAGTAGGACGTGTTGTTGACTGTGGTCTTTTGCCCCTAATTCCTGAATTTGGATTTTTTCCCATAAACTGAGTACAAAATGAACTCAGAAGCCTTCAGTAAGCTTCTTAGTGAAAACCAGTAGCTTAGCAAGAAGGATCAACACAGTTTGTCCTCTTGTACCGTCTCTGAGATAGCCTAAATCAAATCCCCTCTTGCATTCCTCATAAAATTTTTTTTTAAAAGCATAATTCTTGAAATAGTGAAGTATGAGTTTCTCCCTTGTACATAAGGGATAATCTGGTGAATGGTAGGATCCACCTAAAGACAAAAAAGCAGTAAGCAGTGATGCAAAGAAACCATCGTCTGCTTGTCATTCAGCAGTTGTAGGGGCCTGTGCCTGTGCCCTAGGGCAGGGTTCCATTTGTAAGGTGCCAGGGAGACCCAGCAGGGGCACAGCTGGTCGCCCAACAGTTCCTCTTTCAGCTCTTGTCCCAGATCCTTTGTTCATGGTCCCAAAGCTTGGGGTGGCATTTCTGCTCATACTGGGGCTGGATTTGTTGATCGTTCCAGACATCTAGTGCTGCTCTCCGGGTTCCATATTGCCTGTGGGTGGCTGTTGCCACAACCAATTCTGTAAAAATTCTTTGAACTAATCAAATCTCAATATCCCTGGCTTGTATAGCCTGCTCTTTGCCCCAGTGAAATTCCCCTCCTTTTCTTTGTTTGTGTGTGACTTTATTTAACAATCAATATTTAAGATATTTAATATATAGCTCTTAACTTACCTTGCTTTGTCAAAATAGCCCCAGTATAATCACCAATTTTCTCTTTGCACTGGCTAACACAGACATTGTTTTTCATCCCGTTTGTACTTCTATGATTTGAGCACAGTGGAAAGGAGGCCATGGAGGGTGCCATCCTTAAAGGAGAACATTTTGCTGTGTCAGACCCACACCTCACACTGTATTAGTTGGGTTTTCCTCTGATAATGCCATATAGCATCACAGAATTTCAGGGACATATAATACCAAACATTTATTTCTTGCTCTGGGTCTATAGGTTAATCTGTGGTTTTGCTTTAGGCACCAGTTGGATTTCTATCTGCTCCCAGCATCTCATTATTCTGCAACCAGCAGGTACCCAGAAAGACTCTTCTCGTTCCTGGACTCAGGATCACAAAAGACCAAGGAAAACAATCAGACACATTTAATGCCTCTGCTCACCTCGCATCCACACAAACTCCATTGGCAAGTCACGGATCAAACCCAACATCAGTGAAGCAGGAAATATATTCCTCCCATGGAGCAGGGAAGGAGAATGCATATGTGCTGAACAATAATATACCCAGCACCAGGGGAAACCCGGAGAGAGCGTAAGATAAGCCTCACTTGGACTTGACCCTCCCACAGCATCTGATGGTTGACCATTGTCTGCTTTTCTCTCTCCCCCTCACACACACAGCACAGGTTTGTGCTTGGCTCTGAAAGCACTTTCCCATCTCCTTGCCTGCTTCTCACCTTCCTCTTACGCAAAAACAGTAGGCATCTCCCCTGGCTCTCCCCTTGGAAACTTAATGTTCCTCAAGGTCACAGCTGTACATTCCTGCCCCAATGTCTCACTTGATTTCTAGGCTTGCCCTGTATACCAGGCAGCTCTCCAAACTGGCACATTTTCCTTAGCAATTTTTTCATTTATTTTAAACCCACCATCACCCTCCTCTGCCCTCCCCACCCCCCATCGTTCCATAGAGCCTGTCCTGCTCTATCTCTTGGTGTCTACCCTGTATTTATTAGGGGCCAACTTTTTCTTCCATCACCTCCACACCAAGCACTTTCCCATTAATTTGCATTTGCTTTGTTCTTCTGCCAGCATGTGATCCCATGATCCCCTGGTGTTCTATCCCTGAGGGCATGGCTTTTCCTAGAAGCCTTCCACAAAAGTTGAAGGCAGGAATTGCTTACACAGGTGGGAAGGAGCCCAAAATGGGGGGAGGTATTAAGGAGATTAGACTAGCTGAAGTGGAGGATACCTGCTGTGGCACTGACCTACCATGCTCTCTCCCTTTTTCTACTCCACTCCAAGATTTAGAAAATCCTGGCACTCGGTCCATAGTACTGTGATGTATACTCGTTGGCTAACTAGAGTTAAATAATACAGCTGGACAAATAGGTTCAGCCCCCACGATGGGTGTCTCTGTACACAGCACGAGGACGCAGCAGTGATCACACATTAACTCTATATTACCAGCTCTTAACAATGCCCAGTTCAAAAGAGGCACCCCATGAAGGTTTATTGAATGACTGGATGAGTGAAGGAGTGAAAGAACAAACTGTTGAGGCTGGGAGAACAAGCCACACCTTCTCCTGAACACAAGGTCAGCCTAGCCTCATTAATGTATGGGTAACCTGTCAGCATCAATGTAAAAAAGCATGTTACCAGTGATAATACGTATTTGTTATATCCTATAGTTTTCTAGCCTTTCCTTCCCTAGCTCTGCCTCTGTAAAGTACCAGGAAAGCATGGTATTATCCTGGACACTCAAATAGGTAGACTTACCCAGATCAGGAGGTTAATGACAGACCTAGAACTAACATCCATATTATAAAACTTGACCTCGAGGCCAGCACATGAAGCTTTTCTGATTCCCAGTAACACATTAGACCCTTTAAGGCTTCAAAAGTAATGAGATATTCTTTCCTGGCTCTTGATTGACTTATGCTAATGCAGTGGGGAGTCACTTCTAGTAAGCAGGGAGAGGCAGAATTGATTTAAGGATCTGTCACTTCCGAAAACACACTGGTTGATGAAGACAAAGTTATCATCGTAAACTTGTCTTTCTCTTTATTCCTGTGCTTGCTGCTATTCTTCCTGCTAATTAGAGGCATCAGGAGATAACTCTTCATTTTCTGGCAGCCCTAATAAAAGATTCCTGCTTTTAGAAAGGACTTAAGTACCCCCACCTCTAGAGTTGGCAAATAGCTGCCCTGCATTTTTCCCTCCCATGCCCCAACTAGCAGAGCTCCCTCGATATGGGTTTCTCTTTGTTTGCTGTGCCCTCAACTCCTGTTTCATAGTGGGGTCAAGCAACAGTTGGCTGTTTCCACCTAAAACTAGAAGTTGTATTGACATATCCTATCCCCAAAAAGCTATAGCCATGGGATAACTTTCAGATCACACTGAAAGTTAATATATATGTTATTAATGTAGGCTGATAAGGTTGAAACTGTATACATCATGTATTGATTACCACCTCACAGCTGGAGACAGCCTTTCTTGATGAAGATTAAATGGAAAGAGACTGAATGACATACAACATTGATTTTCTTTCCTTTTTCTGTCCACTTCAAACCATCTCTTCTTTCTTTTGGACTTGCTTCTTAATGATAATTTGGGTGCCACATCTCTGTAGAGACCTTAGGACATCTCTTTGAGGTTGTTTCCAAAAAAAAACCATTTATTAGGTCTGGATAGCTTTGCCATTGGGGATTTCCATCATTTTCTTCTATCTTACTACCTTGGGTGTTTCCTTTTTGGCTGTTGTTAATCACAATATTATTTATTTATATGGGGGTTAGTTTTGTAATGTCTATATCCTCCTTTGGACTGGAGGTTCATTGAGGATGGGGATTGGGTCTGCCCAGTTAATCATATACTCTGGATAGTGCCTGGAGCATGGTTGGCTCTCAGGGGATAGTCATTAAATGACTAAATGAAATGGATATACTTTTTTTTTCTCCATGTATACACATCTATTTATAATTATATTAAGGTTGAAGGAAGGAAGTTTCTGATCAGTGCTAGAATGGGTCTGGCTACATACAAAAAAAAAATTATTTCCAAGAACACAGAATAATCATACTTGACTAACACAAGAGTGAAATGAAAAAGAACATAGGGAACTGTGTGCATGTATAAATTTTAATTCAAGGGTAGGCTAATACTTAATTGTGTGTTTCTTCTTGTTTGCCTCTTCCTAGTTTGTTCTTTGTTGAGTTTTAAACCCTGGGGATAAAAGCTCAGTAGAGGTTATAGTGAGTAAGGCCTTTGGAATATGGTATTTTTGAATGTTAGAAATGGCCGAGTTTAAAAGAAATAATTATCTCAACGATAGAAGTTGCAAGAAGGGAAAACTATTTGTCTAACTTATTTTTTAAAATGAGTCAAACAGGCAAGAGAACCCAGATTCTGTAAAATGCTAGTCATTTCAATTTCTTCATGTCTGACAGGATTTCTCAGTAGATAGATACAACTTTTGATTTCGTCTTACACTGATAAATAAAATTAATTCAGCATGAGCATCCAGATGCATAAGACACCTTACTGGGTACTCTGTTATGCCAAGTTAACGCTCACGTTTTAACTGTAACTCCCTATTAGGACCTCTCAGCTTTCATCTTTTTTTGGATAAAGAAGAGAGAAATGGCCTTGGTCGAGCATTTTCTATATGCCAGACACTGGCGTATGAACTCACTAGATGTTTACAACCATCCTGTGAGGCAGTGATTATATTACCCATTTTACTTATGAGAAAGCTAAAACTCAGAGTCTTCAATAAATTACCAGGGTTTCACAGCTAATTAAATGGTGGAACTGGAATTCAAATGTGAGCTTTAGAAGGAGTTTCTCAAAAATAGAGAAAAATATCAAAAAAACAAATATACCAATTTAAAAATGGTCAAAGAACTTGAATAGACATTTCTCCAGAGAAGATATACAAATGGCCAATAAGCACAAGAAAAGATGCTCAGCATCATTGATCATCAGGAAATGCAGATCAAAACCACAATGTGATACCACTTTATACTAGGTGGCTACTATTAAAAAACAGAAATAATATGTTTTGGTGAGAATGTGAAGAAATAGGAACCCTTGCTGGTGGCATTTTCAAATGGAGCAGCCCCTCAGAAAGTTGAAAATAGAATTACCATATGACCCAGCAATCCTACTTCTTGGTTTATACCCCCAAAGAAGTTAAAACAAGGACTCCCACAAACAGATATTTGTACACCGGTGTTTATATTATCACTGTCACAGTAGCCAAAGGTGGAAGCAGCCAAAGTGTCCATCAACAGATGAACAGATTTTTAAAAATGGTATATACATACAGTGGAATATTATTCAGCCATTAAAAAGTAAAAAGGAGTGAAGCTTTGATACATGCCACAACATGGATGAACCTTGAAGACATGTTGAGTGAAATAAGCCAAACTCAAAAGGACATATTGTATGCTCTCACTTACCTGGAATGCCTAAAAGCAGCACATTTCATTGAGACAGATGGGAGCTTATACGTTACCAGGATTGGGCTGGGGTGGGGGGGGAGTTGTTGCTTAATGGGTGCAGGGTTTTTGTTTGAGGTGATAAAGATGGGGAAATGAATATTGGTGACATTAGCACAATATTGTGAATGTAATTAATACTACTGACTTGTATCCTTGAAAGTTAAAATAGAAAATTTTGAGTTTTATATATGTTATTGCAATAAAAAAAACTTTCAAAAAGTACACAGATAAAAACAACAAAATGCCAATAACATGACAATTTTTGTGCCATGACAAGATTTTTGTGCCTTTTAATGCAATTGCAATTATCTCTATGCTCTTTGTAATGCATTTTAATACATTCTAACAATAAAAAGAGTGCCAACATGCCTCCTGGGGCTCTAGAATCGTGTTTTCAAATGATTTTGTTTGAGGGTGAGAAAAGGACCAACAGAAAACGACCATTCACTCCTTCCAGATTTCTGCCATTCCTTTGAAAGTTTTGATAGACTTTTCCCCTCCACTTCTGAACAGGTCTCCAAGTACTAAATATTCTCGAGACTTACCTCAGCAATATTACGGAAGAAAAAAATGTAGAAAATTACACCAAGTGAAAAAGTAGAGAGCAATTCTGCCATAGTACAATTTGGCATATCATTTAAACAATCCTACTATGACTGAATATGAATGCAAAGAGAATTCTCATTGAGAAATAAAATAAAAGTCCTTTGGCTTGAAAAATCTTTTCAAAAAACTAAACCCCTCATTACCCTAGGTATTTCTTGAAATAAAAATAGTTCATAACAGCCATATTATAAAGTAATAATTCAGCAGTTCTTCAGAATGTACCTATTTTCCATACAAACATTAAAGTGATCATTTAATCTTACATCCAATTCCCTAGACTCTTTCCAAATAATTGCTTTGGAGATTTTAGCTCAACCTTCAAACAGACTTGGATCTGTTATATATTTAATTTCATTTGAAAGAGAATTCTTTCAGAAATAGAGACCTCATAGGTTTATATCCTTTGGAGACTAGAAAAAAAAAGAAGCGTGTGGTACCCAAGAATGGAATGAGGTATTAGCTCTAACAGTAATAATATCGCTTATTTCATATATATGTGGTGCTTTAAATAATGCCTATCAGGCATCTTCATTTATCTTGGCAATAGCCCTTTGAAGTAAGCAGGACAACTATTGGAATCCCTCCTTTTGAGACAAAGAAATTAAGCCTCGAAGACTGACTACTTATCCAAGGTCACACAGCTAAAGATGACAGTCAGAACTTGAACCCAGGTTTCCAACCCCCAGTCTACTGCTCTTTCCACCAGGCAGTTACTGTGGATAAGCTCTTGTTAAAATGATTTGCCAAGGTTCATGCAAAGTTTCATTTTAATGGAGTTTTTCCTATCAAATGATGTTTGAGATATTTGAGTGTTGCCTGGAATTTGTAACAGTATTTATGAAAATGGAGTTTGAGCTGTTGTAGTGAAGTTAAATTATTTTCTGCTGTAACTCTAAGGTTGCAGATGAGCTAAATTTAAGTCAATATTATACGAATACTCTGTTCTACTTAACTTCTCTGTGGTTTGAACATGTGGGTTCTAGGATAAATCTGGAGCTGCTTAAATAAAAGTGGTATAGGACACAGGCAGCAAAGAGGAAATAAACAAGATGGTACTTAGTGAATATAACCATGGCTGTGAAATGTTCAGAATGAAATTAGTGTGGGCAATTTTATAAGTATTTTTCAAAGTAAGTTAGCCTTGTGTCCAAATAGAGTTGAAATCTTGTATTTATTTGTTCTTTTATTCATTTATTCATCGGCAACCCTTTGCTATATCCCCATAATGCCAGTTGCTGTGCTGGGCCCCGAAAATTTAGAGGAAAGACACAGTTCCTGTCGTTGAAGAGCTCACATATAGAGACTTGTAGGTGTCACAGGTAGAGACTCTCTGCCACACAAATGTAAGTTTCACAAAGGTCTAGCATTCATCTTATGATGGGCACCAAGTTTATCTGCCCACAAATTTTCCAAATCTTTTATTTATTACAGTTGGAATTTTCAGCATTTCATATTACAAGAGGCAATACAATCAGTCTTAATTTGTAAGAAACCCAATTATTGAGATATTCATTTATCAGCCATTCAGCAAGTATTTATCAAATGCATACTATGTGCCTGGGCCTCTGCAGAGTATCGGGATTATAGAGATGAAGCCAATATATTTCCTGCTGTATGGAGCTCTAAGTCTAATAGGTAAGAAAAAATAAACAAATATACCTAGTCCCGACTCTGCCACTTACTACTGTGTGACCTTTGGCAAGTAATTTAATCTCATGGGGCCTTTGTAACAATAAAAAGAGAATGCCTGAAAAGCAGTAGGGCAAAGCCTGGCACATAAGAAGCCTTCACGTAGTTGCTGCTGTCAGTTATGAGAGAAGTGCAGTGGTTTTTGTGAGGCACACGGAGGTCAGAGGGGTCACTTGTGCCTCAGGGAGGGCTCATTCAGGAAAGGCTTCCTGGAGAAGGTGCTGCTGGAGCTGCATCCAGAGTCAAAGTAGACTTTGCCGTGCTGAAAAGACATCATGAAACCCCGGTGGAGGGAGCAGTACAAGCTGAGGCATGGGGCACCCAGCTGCCACACTTAGGGAGATGCAGTGAAGGCAGCACAGTTGGAACATAAAGTCCAGGGAGAACTTTAACCAGACCACCACTAGAAGCAGGCTGGAGAGGTGTTCAGGGACAAGAGGCTATGAGGCCCCAGAGTGGGGGCATTCCCCCGCAGCAGGGCCAGGAGCGTGGACTAGTCAGGTTGGCATTTTAGGAAGACCACATGCTCTGCAAATCTCTGGGTCTCTTGGCATAAATATTTTACATAATCTGTTATTTTTTAAGGAAAATAGAACCATTCTGAAAACCTGCTATACAGCTAAAAGTCATGTTGAGCATCTGCTGTCAAGCAAGAAATATTGTGTATCTGGGGGTGGAAGGAGGCTTATTTTCTAGTTTTAGAGAAAACTAGACAATTAATATTCTAATTTGAGCCAGCAACCATTGTAAAAGTAATTCAGGTATAAAATATGTATATTTCCTAGTTATGGCTTTGACTGTTTTGGCAGAAAATTTCCTATCTGGGATATGTTTTCAGGAGGACAAGCAAGATTTTAGCCCTGCATGGGTCAAATCAAAATCCCCTCTGTTTTAAACCCACCTGACACAGCCAGGGCCTCATTCAGTGGAAACCAAGGCTCTGAAATTGTACCACGCTCTCTCTTTACCCTGTTTTCTTTTAGAATTAAAATTGAACTACTTTTGTCATGGTGTCAGTAAAAATAAATATAAAAGAAAACAGCAGAATGAAATGTGCTATGTTGATTTCTGAAGGGCAGACAAGGTGATGACATATTAACTGTCTGTAAATACTGCAGAAGCAGAGCTGTCAAAGGAGCTTGCTGGCCCTCAGTTTAACCATGGGAAAACATGTTTTCTTAAATTATTTTGGCTTTATAGGCTGTTTTCTTAAATGAAAAATGATCACAGTCAGCATTGCCTGACCCTTGTTGGCCTGATCATTTTATGAAGAATAATAATGTTTTTGTGGCAGAGCAGTCTGGAAAGAATGTCAGCTCGCATAGGTTAAAGATTCTCAGTGACCTCGAAGCATATACTAGTCAATGGAGAAAGAAGAAATGAAGGTTAAGTATGTAGATTGTGAACTGTGGCAGAGTAACCAGTATTTTCCACAGCATTCAAGGGTTTTCACTTCCTTCTTTGGAAGAATCTCATCTTGGTGGGAAGTATAATTAGCCTTGCATATGCCAGTTTAGGAAGAGAACGTGTGTCCATAATCACTGAAAGAAAATACTCTAGTGTGGTAAGAGTCTATTCTGGCTGACCAAATGAGGTTTAACAGCTGCTGCCAACTCGCTAGGCAAGGGAAGTGGCCAGGCTGGACTACCAGAGGCATTGTTGGACTTTGGGCCCTATAGGGAAAGCCATACCTTTCTATGTATGACATATCAAAATCATGCATTGATGCACTGTGAGCTGTCTCATATTTATCTCCTACTTATTCACTATGTACATTTTTATTTTAGTTGTTAAAAAAGTAATACTTGTACATGGACAAATTCAAAGGTTTCTTACCACCCATTTCTCCTCCCTGGAGTTGTCAATGTTACAATGCCCTGGATTTCCCTTTCCAGAGATAGTCTCACCCATTTACTCTTGATTTGCCTATCTTCTTGCTTCTCCAGGGCAGTGACTGTGTTTAACAATAAATATGGTAAAACTGTTTTACAATGTTAGCTCGGAAAATAGCGCTGATATTAAATATATAAAGTTATTTGCAGG
>PVKH010025904.1:0-13331 GCA_004027955.1 Chaetophractus vellerosus | reverse complement strand
CTGCAAGAGATAAGCAGCATGCTTCGTACAAGGAAGTCCCAATGAGGTTGAGTGCCCATTTTCCATCAAAAACCATGATGGCAAGAAGACAGTGAGTTAAAGCACTTAAAGTACTGAAAGAAACAAAGGAATTTTTTTAAAAAACCAAGAATTTTATATCCAGCAAGACTTTCTTTTTAAAAAATTAGGGTGAGGGGCCGGCTGTATCCCCAATTGGTAGGGCGCCGATTTACCACATGGGAGGCCCTGGGTTCGGTCCCCGGGCCTCCTCGAACGGGTGGACTGCCTTGAGAAGGCAAGCCAACGTGGGCGGGGCACGTTGCCATGGGCGAGGCACGCTGCCGCAGGCAAAGGCAAGCCCCCGCTGGCGGGCAAGGGCGAGCCCCCACGAGCAGGCGGGCCGCTGTGCTGGTGAACTGGCTCGGCGTGTCGCCCCAGCAGGGGGAGACAAGCAGACACAGAGGAATGTGGAGAAGGATGAACACAGCAAGAATAAGCAAAAAAAAAAAGGGGGGGGGATGTAATAAATAAAAATAAATCTTTTTTAAAAATTAGGGGGAGATTAAGACATTCTCAGATAAACTAATGAAAAGCTGAGGGAGTTCATCACTAGACCTGTCCTATAAGCAATGCTAAAGAGAGTTTTTCAGGCTGAGAGGAAAGGACACTAGACAGTGGTTCAAAGTGGCATAAAGAAATATACTTTTGGTAAAGGTAACCATTTGGGTAATTATAAATGCCAGTATTATTGTAGTGTATTGTTTGGTATGTAATTCCACTTCTTCCTACAGGTGCTAAAATGCAAAAGCATAAAAAGTCATGATGAATCTATGGTTTGGGGCATACAATGAACAAAGTGGTAACATGAACAAAAAAAATGGTGAAGGGACAGAGCAATATATAAAAAGTATATGTGCATTCTATTGAAATTAAGTTGGTATCAAACTAAATATGATCATTATATGTTTAAGATGTTAAAATTTAACCCTATAACAACCACAAGGACTATTGGGCTGTTAGTATGTGCTATTTAATATAACTGATTCTATTTAATTCCCCAAGAATAAAGTTCAGATCAATATTAGCAGGTTTGAGTTTATTACAAGAGACCATTTAATAGAAATATACAAGATGGAATTCTCTGCTAAGCATGGCAGTGAGTTGCTTGCTGTTGTATGTATTCAAGCATAGGCTGGAAGACAACCACTTAGCAGGAATTTTGTAGTAGAAATTAAAGCATATGGTGGTTGTTTATTTCCAAGGACTTCAGGAATCTCTTTAATTCAGAGTTTTCAAGATTCTATTATTCTATAACTCCTTGATAATTTTTATTTCAACTGCAAGTTGTTGGTCCAACTCCTTCTGATATGTTCTTTTTACTCCTAATTTAATTGTCAGCAACCCAAAGCATGTTCCTTTCTGTGCTTATTTCATGGGTCCAAAAGAGACATTCTTATTGAAAACTCATCTACTGTTTATTTTCCTGTTTAAGCAGAATTCAGTTTATCTACAATAAAGCTTGAGAAAATGCAGTTTCAGGCATAATTAAGGGGTTACATAATTCCTCTTCACAAAACAAAGATGATGTATGGAAGCCCAAGGTGAAAGAAAAATTCATTTTATAAACTGCAACCTGATCCTTCCAGATTTTTCAACTTAGGTTTTCTTGAAAAAGACCATGTAGCCATCCATGCTCCCCAAAGTTCTTAGCCAAGTAACTATTCAGTGGCCATTAATAAATTATAAGATTAACTATCTTCTTCCCAAAGAGTTAAATTAGGAAACATTTTAAAAGGTTATTTATCTACTTGAAACACAATCCAAATTTTCACAGTAAAAAAAAAAATGGGTTCTTGCATTGCATGGACTAGTAACATCTAGTTATATCTCTAAAGATCAATTAATAAAAAATGCATAATAGCAAATACAGTAACTTTAATGAACACTTAGTTTAATTCAAGCTTTATCTTATAAAATAGCAAAGAATAGATGACCAAATTTAGACTTAACATTATTGTTTCTTTGAGACTATTTATTCTTCAATATAATCACCAAAATTGAAAGGGAAAAGAACTTCCATTGATCAGTTCAAGTTATTTAAATGTCATGAAAAGTCATGGGAAAGGGTTAAGTAGAACGTCAAAATGAGGAATCAATAATCATGTTGACTAAAAAGACAAATGAAATTGTAGCTTCAACTTGATGCAACCATTATAAAGTGTGGTGAGAGGTAGAAGATAAAAGTGTCACAGCATTTATAGTTATATTCATCTATTTCCTCTAACATCTTGGTAAACCTGAATTTGCCCTATTATTTCACTGACCTCTTCACAGGAAACGTAGAAATATAGGAGTACAGCAGACCTCTACATTACATCTGGCCATTTCTTCTTTGTAGTCAATACTAAGCCATTACACTATCTGGCAACAATTGCAATCTATATGCTACTTCCAAAGGAACAAATAGAGAAAGATATATTCATTAAAAAGCAGTGAGGTTAAGGTTGTCCTAAAATGACTCAAATTTATAATTATCCACCACGTGTATCACAGGCTGTCACTAAGCAATGTTCTACTAGCTTCTGTTAGAAGCAGCATGTTTCAAACTCTGAAGAAACCGCCAATATTTATCTTCATAAAATCAATAGCTATAGGAAAATATGTGGATGTTTAGGACCTATTAAAACATCCAAAACAAAAACAAATTCTATACTTATGATACTTTTCAAAAATTTTATTTTCAGGTGCATCAGCATCATATATTATTTGTTGGAGAAAAGCTGCACTCACAGGGATGCGGAGACTGATGATTGCAAGCAGTAAGTTTATTGAGGGGGTCTGAAGAATAGACTTCAGCTACCCGTGGAAGGTGGTGGGTATGACTTTATACAGTACATCAATAGGCGAGGAAACATTAGTCCATGGGGAGGAGGTTAGAGACCGAGTACAGCCTGGGGCCAATAATAAGGGACTGTAAAAGTGAATTCTTCCCTTGTATGGCTAGGGGATAGTGAGCTAGGAGGTAGGGTATTCTTGGAATGTGGGAGGGGTTGGTGGTGCCTGGGCCTGGAAGAGGTGAAGGTCTTTATCTGCTGCACTCCCACTGTGTTATGGCTCCTTTGTTCATTCTTGGGCGGAGATGGGTTGCCTCCACTCACGCAGGCTGTGGCTTGCTCAATCGGTTGAAATTGAGTCACAGCCTTATGACCTGTTAATCATTGCAGCTTAGGTTTTCTTGAAAAAGACCATGTAGCCATCCATGCTCCCCAAAGTTCTTTGCCAAGTAACTATTCAGTGGCCCTCGTAAGGGGGAAACTTTAACACTATTATATTAATTATTATCATGGAACCTGTTGTCACTCTCTCAATTCACCTCTAGTGCTGCAAATCTGATTCAGGTCTCAGTAATAGAAAGAAAGTCTTTTATTAAGTAGTTCTAAAGACTCCTATAAAGATATAGGTGTTATGTTCACTATTCTGATGAAACTACAGAGCACAAGAGCCATTAGCAGGGCTCAAGAATATTAGCCTGACAAAAAACAGCCACCATAAATCCTAAAGCTGGAGCCATAGTCAATTGAAGTACAACTGGTGTCTCTGCTCAGATCCCACCTATCTTGAGACACCTTCTCTGGCCACTTATCTAAAATAGCCTTTCATAGTCACTTTCCAGTTCCTTACTGTGTTTTATTTTTTTCTTGGCACTCACCATTATTTGATACTGTGTATAATATTGATTTCTTGGTTTATTGTCTATGTCCCTTCCTAGAATGTAAATGCCATAAGGACTAGGACTTTTTTGTTGTTGTTGTTCATAGTCCTGTACACTGGAGCGATGCCTGAAAAATTGGTGACGTCTATAAATATTTGTTAAATAAATGAAACCCAGGCAAGGTAAAACATCTCCCAATAGATGAAAAGTGAAGCCTTTCACTGAAATCCTTCTCCTTGGGAGACATTTGGGATACTGAATACCGTTAGCTCAGATATTGCCAAAAGCTTGTGAGAAATAATAAAAGTGTCCCTGCACCCAATATTCTGAAGGTAAAATAGGAGACACTAAGAGTAAAAAAAAACCTATAAAACTTCCCAATGAAAAAAAATGTATCCTTCCAAATTCTGTATGTAGTTGCAGAGTCCAGATTTTTTGTCTCCTTCTATTGAACTGATTATAAGAAGACCATAATCACCAATGCTCAAAGAATTGGCTATACACAATTGAGATATACAAGTGGAATATTCTAAGTAATTAGAATGTGGTTATAGTCTGTTGCTTTCAAGAGTAAATTAAAAAACAAATTCAGAAATATTCTGGGGATAATTAACACCACAGAAGTCAAGCTGAAGAGAGAAAAAAATATTTATAATACATGAGTCATTTTAATATGTTCATGAAATTTTCAGCATTTATGATTGTGTTGGGGTTATTTATTTTGGTAAAGGAAAGGATTTGAGTACTGTAGCAGTAAAATCAGTAATCCTCAGAAAGCTGTTTACTCTATTACTTAGAGTATTCACAGTGCTTGAGGGACTAGCAACCATCAGAAATGTATTTCCTGGGGCCAGAACTGCTGGGAGCACCCACTGAGGAGAACAGTTGGATCACACATCTTGCGTGTGGAAATAAAGAGACATCTACTAAAAGTAGACATTGCACCACATACTGGGATATTTTGTGAAAGCAAAGGTTTTTCTTTTTCTTTTTCTATTTTTGTTTTTCTTTTCATAAAACACTAATTGTTGAAGAGAACTTGGTAATAATCCTATGTCCTTTGATTTTTATCTATAAAGACAAATCTCATATAATGCATCATTAAAAAAAGAAAAACAAAACCCACGATGGATTCTTTTTGAAGCACAGATAACCCAGTTCCCTGGGAAAAGTCACATTCCCTTAATGGAACAGATTACAGAATTGTGACACAGTGACCCATTTTGATATTTAATGTAAATTAGTACAGGGAACATACAATTCCATCTAATCAGCATTACTATCTTTGGTCCTGCTTGCTTTATACCTTTTATCTTGATGTTTTTAAGGCATTGATATCTTCATTTTTGCTCAGATTAAATTCAATTTATTCATTAATGTGCCCTTTTGTTATATGCAAGAAATGCTCATTTTCCCTCTATATCCTATTTGTTTTGCTGTCTTATTCAGTGCCAACAAAACAGCCTTGTTTGTGAAAGAGATAATCCAAACCAACATTTGACATGCAATAGGCATTCCTGAGTACAGATGTCCAACGCTTGCTTCTAGCATTCTTTCTTAGTAATAGTCTTAGTTGTATAAAAAATAAGCTTTATATCTAATGTCAAATGAGAAAAGGAAAATTATACTGTGGTATAGTAATATTATAAAAAGTTGAGTTACAAAAATGTATTATTCTTAGAGTATTAACAGGAAAGCACTGAGACCTGCCCATTTATATACCAAAAGCCTGAGAAACACTTTTCATATTTAATGAACATAGCAATGAATCTTCTGCTTTGATTTTATTCCTTGTCTAATTTTTCAGGACAATCTAACTGATTTTCACATATATTGTTTTCATTTTAGAAGGAGGGTTATTTTAGTCCAGTCTTTCAATTGACCTTATACCTCATTCTTTTCCTCCCTTTTCATTTTCCTGATTGAAACTTGATAAATTCAAAGCAGGAAATGAAGAAGAATGGCCTTCCGGGTTACTTCCTGAAGATAAAATTCAGCTTCAAATCCAAGGAAAATGAAACTGAATTTCAATACCCAATTAAAGACTTTAAACAACAGAACAATTTGAGAACTTGTTTTTAATCAAGCCATTTTACAATGCCTAATTATTCCTCAAGATTTGGTATCTGGCTACTCCTAATGCACTATATCTTCAGATCACTGAGTGACTTTGCATTTTATGAACTGAAGCTTTTGAGAATTGTAATTTTCTACTCTAAAATTTGGATTATGAGAGCTTTATTTGTCTTGCCATTGGGTTTCTAAAGTTATCTTGCTTGCATTTTACCAAGATTAGACGTATCTTCAAGATGTCTTGCTGCTAAGTCTGATGAAGTAGGGTTCTGCTCCCTTTCTTCTCTTCCTTCCCATCCTCAACTCCTCTCCATTCTCCATTCTGCCTCTGCCTCCCAGCTCCTCAGCAACCTCGTCCACAAACTTAAAGCAGAGATTAGGTAAACTGTCCCTTGATACTGGTCACAGACAGTAACTTCTTTCTGTTGACTGTCACAAAGTGTCACCTGCTCATATAGTGGCACCTGGGACTCCTATTATCTTTCAGACTCTGTGGGATAGGAAAGAGGAGACAGCGAGAAGGTATATTAAGCATTCTCCTCCACAGCTACTCCATGCAAAAGTTAGGTCCTAAGGAAAAATATTTCCCCTCCAAGTGGAGCAGAAAGTGTTCTAATAAGTGAAGTAGTAGAAAGCTCTATGGGACTAAAGAAAATAATACAAAATTAAATGTTCAGAAAGATGGGGGAGCTGAAGAATGCAGGAAGGAGCCAATGCCGGAGAGTTAGCTAATCAAGCTAACATAGTTCAGGAGGACAGTCTGTCTCTAATTCTTTACTTAAAATCAATATTTCCTGGTCAAGGAGGGTTATATATCCACTGAGGATATTTTTATTATTTTTTTTCTTTACAAAATTTCCTATCCTGGCATCAGAAATTATTCTCAACATGATTTCAGGGTCAAAATAATAAAAGTATTGAAAAATGTAAACATCTAGCTTTGTTTTATTTTGCTTTACGCTAGAAAATATTGGGCTTAGGCAAGTTAGAGCTGTCTGAACATTACTAGAGTATGAGATTATATTTCAAAATGACTAAGACATTTTGAAACCAGTGCTTCTGAAGTTGTCTAGAGATTGAGCTGGTATTAGGCAAAATAAAAAGTCCAGGACTAGTTTATCCTGCAGGTGCAGATTTGTTGCACAATAGAAAAAGGACTGGGGTTATGCTTTGCCAATTTAACTGAGAAGGCACATGTCAAATTACTTTTTCAGATCCTGGAAAGTGGGAACTGTGTTTTATATTTCTTTCTTTCTAGGACCTGGGGAAAAGTAGGTTCTGATTCAACTACTTATTCATTAATTTATTCAACAAACCTTCATGAGCTGCTCAATAATGCTGATTGAGTGGATGACAGAAAACCAGAAAAATTCTGACCCTTATCTCATAGAAAACCATGCCCAAAAGGCACTTTTATGAAAATTGACAAGCTGATTCTAAAATCTATAATGCAAAAGAGCTAGATTAGCCATAACAATCTTGAAGAAGAATAACAAAATTGGATGCTTATAATACCAGATACCAAGAGTCGCTATAAAGCTACAGCAGTCAAGACATAGCATTAATGGTGAAACAACAGGCAAATACATCAGTGGAATAAAATAGAGAGTCCAGAAACAGATCCAAATACATATGGTTCCCTGATTTATGACAATGACACCACTGAAATTCAGTGGAGGAAAGGAGAGTCTTTTCAATAAATATGCTGAATAAATTGGAATATCTGAATGGAAAAAATTAATCTTGACCTAAGTCTCACAATATATGCACAATTACTTTGAAATGTTTCATAGAGTTAGCTATGAAAGGTAAAATAACTTAGCCTTTGGAAGAAAACAGAGATCTTCACAACCTTGGGATAGGTAAAGTTTTCTTAAACTGGATGCAAAAATGCTAGACATAAAATAAAATATTGATAAGTTGGCTTTATTAAAAGCTAGAACTTCCGCTCATCAAAGCACACCCATAAGAGAAAGAAAATGCAAACTACAGACTGTAAGAATGTGTGGCTTATATAGTGTTTAAATAGTGGATATATGTATCCAACAAAGTACTCCTAATGAGAATATATAAAGAATGCCTACAAATCAATGAGAAAAACTCAAATCAACCAATTTTAAAATGGGCAAAAGACTTGAATAGGCATGTCACAAAGATATACAAATAATCAATATGCAAATGAAAAGATGCTTAACATTGTCTTCTTTGTGGGAAATACAAATTATAGCCACAAGATAACACTATATCCCTATCTAAAGGGCTAAAATTAAAATGACTGACAAAACTAAGTATTGGTAAAGATGCAAAGTAACCCAAAGATGCAAAGGAACTCATATATCGCTGACAGTAATGTAAAATGGTATAACCACTTTGGGAAAGTTTTTGACAGTAACTACTACTGCTAAACATGCATTTACTCTATGACCCAGCATTTTCACTTCTAAGTAAATACTCAGGAGAAATGAATGAACATGTCTGTTTAAAATTTGTACAAAAATGTTCAGAGAGGCTTTATTCCTAATAATAAAAAATCTGGAATATTCCAAAGGTTTCTGAACAGGAGAAGACCTAAACAAATCATGGTATATTGGTAAAATATATTATTACTCAGAAAAAAAGAAAAGGATAAGAAAGAGGAGGGGAAGGAATCAATTACATACAATATAGGTGAATCTCGAAAACATAATTATGAGCAAAAGAAGGTAGTGTAATTTTCTTTTGGGTAAAGACTATATACTCCATGAGTCCATTTATTTGAAGTTCAAAATAAGGCAAAACTATTCTGATAGTTCTATAATGATAGAAATCAGAATAGATGAATACTTTGGGACCAGGGGAAAGATGCTGTTAAAGTTTGAAAAGGGGGTTGAGGGACTCTTGGTGTTCTGGAAATGTTCATTATTTTGATCTGGGTAGTAATTACATATATGTACAAAGTCATCCATGTGCACACTTACATTCTGTCCACTTTGCTGTATATATGATATACCATAAGTTAAAAAATGCATGTTTTACTAAAAACTACAAGATTATATATGTACATATATACATAGAGGTGTGCATATATATCTATATGTATATTTATATCTATATCTATGAAAGAATCACTTCTCAATGATTGATGATAATGGAGAGAAATAGTAGCATGCAAGGATCATTGAAAATAACCAGCTATTAAATTATGTCATTTTTGTCTTTATAATACATACAGGCTTCTTTTGTACTATAGACTTAGCTTTCTAATTATATATTGATTAGTTTATTATTACAATAATTTTCATTCTGTGAATACAATATTAAGGTAGTAAGGAAAGGTGGCTCTGAATCAATTAGATGATATAAGGAAATAAGTCTAGAATTCAGAATTTACTGTAGATAACACAGTAACTAGATAATCTGCATGTTCTTCAGCATGTTAATCTAAGTGTTTTCAAAATTGGTCCACGGAAATCTGCATCAGAAATACCTGGGATTCTTGTTTAACACTCCCGCTTCAGGATCTTCTCAAACAAAAGAGTTTTGGAATCTGCATGTTTAACAGCTCCCCCAGGTGATTCTTATGTACACTATAATTTGCAAACCACTGTCTAGGTCACCAAAATTTTGCATGCATCAGAATCACCTAGAGAGCTTGTTAAAACACATTGCTGGATCCCTACCCTAAAGATTTAGTGGGTCTGGGGTGGGGCCTGAGAATGTGCTCTTCTAACAAGTTCCCAGCTAGTCCTAATACTCCTGGTCTGGGGACCAGGCTTTGAGAAGACAAGTCTAGGTCACAATGGGTGAGTTATTTAGATTTTGTTTTAATTAATTGAAGTATTTGTTTGCTCTGTCTGTGAAAAAATATATCTGTTACTTTGGCCAAACAATATTTAAAAAAAAAAAACACATAAATTCAGTTGTTTCTTCCAAATGAGAACTGTCCAGCTTCTCCAGCTGAGTTTGGGGGGTAATAATTCTAGCTGCGTAATTCTTGTTACCCATCTTTCAGGTTACCTGATGAAGCAACTCTTCACTGAAGCCTTCCTCTGGCTCTGCATATGTTCCTGGGTCTAGCTCAGGTGACCATAGGTAAGGAACTAACATAGATTCTAGTACTTTCAGGGAAGAAGCCCCTCAGAGAAATGAGAGCTCTATGGATTTAACAAAGACTAGTAGATGAGAGCTGGGGCCTCTGGTTATGGATTGAAGTGTGTATTTAAAAAAGCCATGTTCAAGTCCTAACCCACAGTTCTGTGGATGTGAAGTTATTTGTAAATAGAATCTTTGAAGATGTTATTAGTTAAGATGAGAACAAACTGGGTTAGGCCAATATAACTGGTGTCCTTATAAGGAGATAAGGAGAGGAAATATGTCAACAGACAGAGAGACAGAGGCAGAGAGAGACAGAGGCAGAGAGAGAGAGAGAGAGAGAGAGAGAGAGAGAGAGCGAGCGCGCGCGCCATGTGATGGAGGCAGAGACTGAATTATGCTGCCACAAGCCACGGAACAACATGAGTTGTAGGCCACATACCAGAAACTAGGGGAGAGGCATGGAACAGATTCTCCCCCTTTTAAAAGGTGCAGAGCCCTGGACATACCCTGATTTCAGACTTCTGGCCTCCAGAACCACGACACAATATATTTCTGTTGTTTAAGCCAACTGGTCTGTGGTAATTTGTTATGGCAACCCTGGAAAACTAAGATATCTCTTCTCCCAAGAAATGTGTATTTCTTTTCCTTAGGGAGTGGGGGTTGTTGGGATTCCCTTTCTCCTCTTCCCTGGCTCCTGGCTTTATCAGCTATCCCTGTCTGATCTAAGGTCCTATTTGACAGATAAAATGATCTTTTCTTAGTTCTCTTCTCCCTGACCTCCCTAAAATTCACAAATGACCACATTTTCAATTTGAAACTCTCCTCTTCTGGTTTCTAGGACCCTGTATTATACAGGTCCTTCTCAGATTTCTCTGACCTCAGTCTCCACATGTTCCCCCAGGTCCTGCACTTAGCTCTTTGCCCTTCTGTTATACACTCCCCTTTTACTCATGTTGTATCAGATAATGCTTCTATGCAAATGCTACCCAAGTCCTCTCTAGCCCAAAAGTCAAACACAAACTCTGGTGTTGCATTCTATCTAATTGTAAGAGAACAATCAATGGGTAAATATGTGAACACAAGAATGAGATGCTGCACAAAATCCCACTTGATGTTCCATAAGTTTCTATTTGCTATGTCCCCAAATCAGTTCTTGCTCTTCCACCAAAACTCAATCTTTCATAACATTCTTCTACTATGTCACTTGCATTCCTGTCCCATTTTCTCAAAAATATCAGCAATGTCTTTTTTGCCATCCTCTTCCAGTAACCCCATGTTTCATCATTTAATAAGATTTGATGTCTTTTTCTTTTGCACAGTATCTCTCAGTCATCTCTTCCTTTCTTATGGTTACCACTGCCCTCATTTAGATCTTTAACACAGTTTTGCCTGGATTGCTGACTTTCTGATAAATATTCCTAAAAATGTGGCAATTTGATCATTGCTTTGCCTTCATCATCTCTTTGTGTTAGTGTTGCACAAGTCCAACTTCTATCCTGCTCTTCTCCCTTTGCATACTCTCCGTGGGGGATCTCACTCCTAAAACAGCATCTAACACCAATGATGTTTAGCAATGCAAATCCTCTATCTTTAGCCTAGACTCACTCTAATTCCAAGTGATTTTATATATGTTTCACAGCCATAAAATGACTGTCATGTGGATCAGTATATCTACAGAAACAACTCTCTTTCTCAACTTATCAAGAGTAGCTAAATGGTTAAGCAGACTGGAGCAGAAAGGTAGATATTCAAGCAGGGCTATGAAATCACTGAAGAGATCATATCCAGACTAAAAAGAAACAACATTCAATATCTCTGCCCATGTGAGAGGCTACATCTCTCATGATATGACAGCCCTGTCCCTAGATTCAGTCTTTCTTATCAATGCAAGGTACTGAACACATACCAGAAACTCTACTTTTTGACCAATTATCTTAAAAAATTATCGTTTCAGATTGACACAAATAGTTGTTAGATTAATTATCCCTTAGCAAGTATATGTGTGCTAATATAACTTGACTTTAATTGTACTTCCTGTCTCTGGTTAAGAAAACCTTCCATTTAGCATCTATCTAACTGATCTTATCTATTAAGTGTGATTTTACAGATTGGCTCTCTGGTTTTGGGGGAGCCCTATCTACATGCCTGTATTCTCAATCTTGATTAATGGAATCACTGTGTACCCAGTCTCTCATAATCTAGTCAACCTTTTGATTTCCTCCAGTCCCTTGGCTTCCACATCAAATTTAATACCTACAATAGCTGCCTAACTATCCTCTTTGCTCCAACCTTTCCAAACCAATCTCAAGACTGCTGTCAATGACAAGTATTGCCTGTTAGTTTCCTTATTCAAAGGTTTCAATGGTCTTCTATTCTTTTAAATGTCTTGGTATGAAACATAATCCATTCTTGATCCGAGCCTTGTAGACTTCTTCATCCTCACCTTTACTGTTCACTTGTGCATACCATGCACCAGCCACATAGGAGGAATTGCTGGCAGTTCCCTAAACATGCCATGATCTCTCTCCCGACGTTGCCTTTACACACATTGACTTACCTGGACAACTTGGGGTCCCACTTTCTGTTTAGCAAAGTCCTGACTGTCTTCTGAGACTCAGCTCAGATGTCACTGCCTTTTCCAAAGTTAACGCTATTTAATATAATAATGATAGATGGTCAATCTAAAAAAACATTTGGAAAACAGAAATTGATAAAGAGTACAATAAAAAACCAACCATAATTCCAACAACTAAAGGTAATCACTATTAACATTTGGTCATTCCTTCCAATTGAAACAAAAATACATAAAAAGAATGTTTGTTTTTATTTCCAATAGGAAAAAGCAAGTACTTTTTTTTATCCTCTCCTTTGTTTCTTTAGCATCTAAATATATGAATGCTTTATATACTTTTCTTTGTCATTTTCTTATATTTCAGGTATTCAGAGTTAATGGTACTCCACAAATCATGCCAGAGTTGTGTCACTTACCTGTGCTAGGCCATTCTTTTATTTCTTTCTGTCATTTTCTTTGTTTCTCGAGCCATCACCACATAATTTTTATTACCACAACTATGAGGTAAATTTTACTTTCCTCTGCATTAAAAGTTTTTTTCTTACTTAACCATCAGCGTTTATTCTTATAAATACAGTTTTTAATTGTTTTTCAGGCTTCCGCAAAAATCCTTATAAAATTTTGCTTAAAATCACATTGAGCTTATAGATTTATCTTTAAAATATTGTCATCTCATTTAAAAGCATAATTTCTCTCTCTACTTATTCACATCTTGTTTTTATATTCTTTAATAGAATTTTTAAATGTTCTACATAAAGCTGTTATATATTCTTTATGTTAATTTTTAAATCTTTCCAGTTTTGATGCTGCTGTGAATAACATCTCGTTTTCTATTTTAATTTGTAGTTGGTTGTTGTTGGTAGAAAGGAATAATATAGATACTTACATACTAATATTTCA
>PVKH010025903.1:0-13340 GCA_004027955.1 Chaetophractus vellerosus | reverse complement strand
GCCCTGCCCGTGGAGGCTTTTGCCCTGTCCGTGGCAGCTTTTTGCCCTGCCCACGGCGGCTCTGGCCCGCCCATGGCAGCTTGCCATTCTCAAGGCGGTCTGCCCACTAGGAGAGGTCCCTGGGAACCGAACCCGGGGCCTCCCATGTGGTATGCCGGCACCCTATCCACTGGGCTATCCAGCCATCCCCTCAACTTTTTGTGTATAATAGTTCGTTCCTTTTTTTTGGTTAGTAGAATTCCTTTGTATGGATGTACCACAGTTTATGCATTCACCCACTGAAATTTATTTGGGTTATTTCTAGTTTTGGGCAATTGTAAATAGTGCTTATGTAAACATTCACGAATATGTTGAAATGAAAAACATTTTATCTGAGAAGAAAAGTTAAGAGGATGAAAACAAAACCCTACACTGGCAGAAAATATTTGCAAGTCACATATATGACAGAGGACTTGTTAATAGAATAATCGAAAGTTGATTCTTGAATTACATTAGAAAGGGTTTGTCCTGAAACAAGGAAGGGAAATTAAATGGTAATATTGTTAAGCCAGTCAGGATTACATTTTGTTCTGAAAAGAAACAATAATAGGAGCATTATAATATGGTCATAACATATAATGGAAACTGGGAAGATGCATAAATGTGGACAGGGTAGACTATGGCAGACAAATATCTATGAAAAAAAGGAGTATGATATTTAATGCAAAGTTTTAACAGGGAAAGAAAGAGGTCATTTCATTTATAGGGCTGTTGAACACATTTGCGATATGAGAGCATCTGAGCATGAGCTCTGGCATTTGGAGAGCTTTAAATGAGGGAAGCCAGGTCACAGAAGTAATCAATCAAAATGCTATTATTCACAAAATATGTGGGAAGTATGGACACGTGATTTCCTGGTTGTCTTAAGGCATATTAATACAGACCAGAGAAGGGAATGGAAATTTGAACAGAATTAAACCATAAATTGCCTAGAGCTCACGGGACAGGTGATGTTTAAAGGCTTTGGGAAACAAGCATAAAAGACTCTGTAGAGAGGACAGAAAACAAGAAGGCATTTTTGAAGGAGGTGGGAAAGAATGGACAACTAGGTGGTAAAAAAAGAAAAATGCACAAGTGGCATATTGTGACTGTAGGAGTTTCTGGAAATAAGCAGTCCCATTTCTGAGTACTCTCCGAAGGACAAATGTATATTTCAGGGATACCAAGAGCTGTGCATGAAAAAATACAGAACTTCCATGATTTCTGAAGGTTGATTAGTTTAACCCTGACTATCGTTCAGTTTCCAGATGTTTTCTGAAATTAATCTATGTTCAGTGTTTTTTAAATTGATGAAACCACTTTGTAAAAATCACAATGTGAATCAGAGAATCCTAATGAGTACATTTTATAATCCAAATTCTAAGGATCTGTGAATTATAATATGTATTAGAATTAGGATCCATGTTATAATTAGTGATATAAAATTTTTTGTGCATGGCAATATAAAGTATAAAAACAAAATTAATGGAAGGTATTAAACAATGAGATTTAATAAGTTCAGGAATGATTTAAAATAGCGAAATACATTCCACAAGATGTTAAGGCTAGAAGGAAGCACTGATCTGCAATCTTCTGTGTCTTAAGTTATGGATGACTTAACTTTTAAAAAACATGAATAGCAAAGTTATTTTTATCTACTTTTTACACCTATTCATATCTCTACATATCATTTCATTTACTATATACATTTTTAAACAGTGAATACAACAGAAGAAATAGAACCTGAGTAAGGGCTGATTGAAAATAAAGGACTAATGGAGAAAATATTAGCAGTTTGATAGAGCCTCAGGGAGAACTGAGTTTGACTCAAAGACGGGCATAGTGTCCATAGAATCTGCACGGTCATCCATGCTTCAGGCTTTAGTCTCCTTGTTGAGCTCATCTAGAGGACTCCTCCTTCCTTCCGTCTCTCCATACATTATCTCATATTCAGATGCTTTATCATGGTCCGTTTTCCCATGAAACATTTCATTACCAAATGAAGCCCTTCTTGGAATTTCTACCATATTTTTACTACACAGTAGAGCACAGTCTAGTATGTATACAAACATATGTTATTTATTTGTGCAGATGGATCCAGCTGAACGTTACATAGACTTGAAAATTACCTGCATGGCTCCTCTCAAGGAAAATTGATTCAGGTCTCCAAATGGATAAAACAATAGTGATTTATTTAATCGTCATAAATTCAAGTAGTTGTTTATTAGACAAAGAAATGCCTGAGCAGTTTTAGCTGCTGACATCCTGGGCCTATCTGCCTAATCTTGCATTGTCTTGACAATATCTCTGGTCTCTAATAAGGCTTCCTCATTTCACTAAGTTACCATTCTGAAATATATCCAGAATCTAACCACATTTCATTCTTTTTGTTTGTTTTTCGTTTTTTGTTTTTGTTACATATCCCCCCCTTTCTGCTTGTTCTTGCTATGTTCATTTTGCGTTCTTCTGTGTCTGCTTTGTCTCCCCCTGTTGCGGTGATGTGCCGAGTCAGCTCACCGCGCAGGCGGCATGCCCCGCTCGCGGGCGGCTCTGCTCTGCTCGTGGGCAGCTCTGCTCTGTTTGCGGGCGACTTGCCCTGCCCATGGCAGCTTTGCCCTGCCCGTGGCGGCTTTCTGCCCTGCCCACGGTGGCTCTACCCCGCCCAAGGCGGCTTGCCCTCTCAAGGTGGCCTGCCCGCTCGGAGAGGCCCCAGGAACTGAATCTGGGGGCTCCCATGTGGTAAACCAGTGCCCTATCCACTGGGCTACAGCCGGCCCCCACATTTCATTCTTTGTACTGCTTCCACCGTAGTCCAAGCCCCTCCATCCATCACCTGGATTGTTACAATACCCTCCCAACTAGTCCTCCTGCTTTGTCCCCAACCCTGCCTTCCAGTTTATTCTCAACAGAGCATCCAGAGAGATCTTTTCCAAGATAAGGCACATCTTTCCACTTCTCTGTTTTGGGATCTTCTATGCTTCCCACTTTACTCTGGGTAAACACCAAAGTCTTTATAATGACCTTTAGACCATAGGGCTTTTGAAATAAAAGCCAAGGACTGACTTTTATTTGTCTTTTCTGCTACATCATCTCTTCTCTGATGTGCTGGCTAACCAAATAAGAGAATGGCATAGGAATATAAGAAAATTAAAAAATATATATAAAAAAATTATTCTACCACACAGTTTACACATGGAGTGCTTGGCAGTGTGACCAGCTCTGTGTTGTGCTACATAATTTTCTTCCCTTTCCACATCAGTAACTTTTGCTCACCCCAAACAGAGGGCTACCAGAGGTCTTTGAAGATATCCAGGCCCTATACCAGGGCAGATAATCTCAGAGTTTGGTGCCTTACTAGTGGGCCCTAACTTGGAATTCTTGCTCCTGAGAGTGATAGAAACTGACCAAAATATGTCTACTTTGCACATGGTCCAAATGTCTCTTCTATTCAAACCTATATTTGATGCCAGAGTTTTAGGTGTACTTCCATAGAACGGAGACTACATGCTGACCATAAGCCAACCGGGTCCAGAACTCTGAGGACCTGCAACTCCTATGCTACAACTCAATGGACTCAACCAGGACACCTAGTTGGGAGCTGACAATGGAAGATGGCTATGCAGGGGAATCCAGAGAGCCTGCAGCTGCAGACAGGATAATCCCTTCCATTGTGGAGGGGACATTACCATTCCAGACTTCTCAAGATTGGGGGAACAACTATGGACTAGAATGGACTTGTTGGAGTCCTGATATAGACTTATGATGTATGTAATGCAAGAAATTGCAAAATTAGTTGGAGCCAGGGTCATTGGACACTTTGGGAGCAGGGTGAGGGAAGAGCAATTGTAATGCAGGTTTTTTTTTGGGGGGGGTGGGACCTGGGAATTGTCATGGATGATGCTGCAATGGAAGATGTAGGCCAGTTTATATGATCATGTATCATTCAGGAACTGTAAAGAAGAGAGGGTTGTCTATGGCCTGAACTGTTATCTATGTCTGATGGCAAAGCCCCAAAATGTGTGTAACTATCAGAGGTGTTATGCCACACTTAGGGATGTGCATGTGGGGGGTTGTGGGAGGGGTGGGGAGGTGGCATATGGGTACTCCTGGAATCTCTGTGTAACATTTGTATAATCAATGTATCCTAAAAATGTATATAGATATATAAAAAATAAATAAAAACTCAATTAAAAAAAAGTTAATATTGTACCAATTCACATAAAATTGAATGGAGAAAATTTGCAACCATATAGGTCCATTAACCTGCATACTATCCTTTTATCTTGTGTCATATGTCTTAAATCTATTTTCATTATAAATGCCACAAGATAGTTTATAATTTTTGCTTAAACCAGTCATATGTATTTTAAGGAAATTCAGATCAAATATTATTTTATATTTACTCAAATATTTATCATATATGTTACTCTTCATCCCTTTCTGAATGTCTAAGATTCTATGTGGAATCATTTTCCTTCAATCTGAGTAACTTCCTTTCACATTTCTTGTGAAGATGTGCTGATGACAAATTCTCTTCATATTCTATTATCTGAAAATGTCTTTATTTTGCCTTCATTCTTAAAAGATACTTTGGTAGATCTAGAATTATGGATTGACACTATTTTACTTTCAACATATTGAAATGGTGTTCTACTGTTCTCTGGTCTCTATGCTTTGATGAGAAATAAATGGACATTCTAATCATTCTTCCCCTATATGTAATGTTATATCTGGAAGCTTTCAAAATTTTCACTGTCTGTAGTTTTAGAAGTTTGACTACTATGTGGCTTTTCATTTTTTTTATGTTGCTTGGGGTTTGATAAATTTCTTGAATCTCTAATGTATATCATTCACCGATTTGGGGAATTTTTGACCATTATTTATTCAAATATATTTCTGTCCCAGTCTTTCTCTTCATTTTCTTGGATTCACATTACAGGTATGCTAGGCTTTTTTATATGTCACACAGTCCTTTAGTCTTTGTTTTTATTTATTAATTAATTTTCATTTTTACTTCTCTGTTCAGTTTGGGCAGTTTTTATTGATCTATCTTCAGGTTCACTGACCCTTTCCTCTGTAATCTCTATTCTGTTCTTAACCCCATCCAATTAATATTTTATTCAGATATTTTATTTTTATCAACTCTAAGATATCCATTTGAATAACTTTTACATTTTTTGTTTTCCTACTGAGAATTCCTATCTTTTCATTTATTGTGAGAATGTTTTCTTTTATGACATTAAGCATACTTACTAAAAACCTATGTCTGCTAATTCCAAAAACTTGGTCATCTTGGGGTACTCTGTGTTGCTTAGAGATGGAACTAGGGTGAGGCAAGTGAGTTGCCTACAGGACAAAATTTAGGGAAACACTCTTAGGTGTTAACTTGTACTTGTAAGACCCTGAAAGTGAGTGTTTATTTAAGAATGCAAATTCAGGGTTGGCATGTGAGAATAAGTGCCTTCTTAAATTTTGTGTTTTATGTTCTCCACTTGCCTAACTCTAGTTCAGGGCCCTGCCATTGATTTTCTTTTCTCTTGATAATGAGTCCTATTTTCCTGTTTCTTTGTATGTTGAGTAATTTTGGTATATATCTTAGATATTTTGAATGTTATATTATGGGGTCTCTGGATTCTGGCATATTCTTCTAAAGTATTTGTTTATTTGTTTGTTTTTAAACAAGCAATTAAGTAGGATGGACTCAACATGTAAATTTTGCCTTTTGGGCAACAGTTCAAATTTCAGATCAGTTCTGTTAAATTTAGTTGGGCTTCTCTGAGTCTGTCATATTTGTATATGGTTCAGTATACAGCAGGAGATTTTTGACTGAGTATCTGTACAAAGTTTGGACTTACTCTGACTCTTTTCTTTCTTGGAACCCCCTTAGTTTCCAGCATCTTTGGTTGCCCCAAACATTGTCTTCTGCCTCTTCAGGCCAGAAAGAATGCAAGTTTTTGGCAGGTGCCTGTTGTCAGACTAAAAGTAATAAAAATGGAAAACATACCTTGTGCGGTTCCCTTTTTCTATGTATCCAGAATATGTGAAATTCACTTTCTAGTGGCTTCAGGTAGGTTCACCTCCGCCCCCCCTGCCAATGTTTATAGCTATTGGCAATAAGTGATTACTGAATAATACTGGAAGTAGAGCCGCTATACCAGTGTTCCTTGAAAGGGATTTTTTTCTCTAAATGAATGAAGGAAATTTGTAGGAGAATTTTGCATAATAAACTGACTCACCATTTGAGCTAATTATCTACTTACCAGCCAATGAAAGTATATCAAGTCAACCAACCTAGTAGCTGCCACTATGTTGTTCCTTAAAGACTGCTCACCAGGCCAAAGGAAAATGTGCAAAATGTCACCAATTGTACCCTGCACCACCTCCCTTATAACAGTGCTTTCTAGATCTTGGTAAATTGAATAGTTTAAATTTACCAGGAAGTGTTCATTAAGGAAATATAGATGCAGTGTTAATTGTGCTCGGTTATCTACATTTAGACAGCTTACTGGTTGATCCATTTATACATATGTTTGCATGCTTACAAGTGTTTTCCTGGTTTTTGTTATGCTCCCTCCCCATTCTCAAACAAAATTGATTTCTGCTATTTAAAAAATATCCTTAAAGTAGATACAGATTTCCAGAGCTGAGCTTAATATATTTAGAAAGGAAAATATCTTGTCATAAACTTTCTAATTGTATATGACTGTGATTTGCTATATTATGCCACATTTTATAATGTGAATTAACACATGGCTACTGAGAATGCCATGCATGACATACCCCTGAAGGAAACTACCATGGAAAAGACAAAAAATTCCAGTGTCTTTGTAGTGATTTGCAGCTGTATGTATTCCAGAAAAACATATTGTTAAACTAATTCATTCCTGTGGATGTGAGCCTATTGTAAGTAGGACCTTTTGATGAGGTCAGTTCCGTTAAGGTGTGGCCCAGTCCAATCAGGATGGGTCTTTATCTTATCACTAAAGACCTTTATAAGCAGAATGAAATCAGACACAGAGAGAAAGCCACAAGAAGCAAGAAGCTGAACATCAATGGAATCTGGAAGAGAATGGAGAGACCAGGAGACACTACCATGTGCCTTGCCATATGACAAGCTAAGAATCAAAGATTGCCAACAGCTGGCTCCAGAATGCCGCAGTCTTTGAGGGAAAAAGCATCACTTTGATGATGCCTTGATTTGGAATTTTTCCCAGCTTTAAATTGTGAGTGAATAAATTCCCATTGTTTAACCTGACCTATTTCATGGTATTTGCTTGAACAGAATAGGAAATTATAACAGTCTTCAAAATCAATATCTCTGGTAGAAATGACTTATTTTTTTACACAGAGATTTGTCTTTGAAACATAGAACATATATGTAGCACACAATATCAATTTTTAAACAAAGCTTTAATAGGAAAATTAATTCTCTTGATAAATATTTTCATAGGGAAAATATAATGTAAAAATTACTATGTGAACAAAAATAATAAAATTATTCAAAGAAAGTTTCACTGAAAGTAAATCATACTAAGTAGCATAGGTCCCCTGAGTACAAGAGAACTATGATTACATGCTTCTCTGTGGATATTTTGCCAGTTTTCAATAGAAAATTATATACTAAAAATTAAAAACCAGGCAAAACTCATGAGGTAAGTATAGTCAACTAATAATTGAATATAATTATGTATACACTGGATGAGAAGAGAGTAGACTTTACAGAGTCATTATAAAATAAAATAATGTTTGTTAAGAATAATAGAAGAATGAAATATCATTATTCATTATGAGTAGCTGCTAAAATAATATAAACATATATTGAAAGTAACTGTCAGAGTCAAGTGTTAACAGCTTATAGAGCCTTTTCTGTACTACTTCATAGGTAAGTGACACAACTTTGCAAATAGGATAGAATAAAAGTAGTACCAAATTTTTTTTAGGGAGAAAAATAATTATTTTCAAATTTGCAGGAAAGCTTCAGTTACTGTGGATTAATGATAATTTTGCTTCATTCTGAGTGTTTGATGTCTTGGGTCACTCAAGGGATAGCTTAAGTCTGAAAAGACCAGGTCCATGACACAATAAAGTCTGCACTGGCTACATATCTCACAGCTATCCCTATTCTACATCACCTTAAGATTTTAGTCTTTTAGTTTATTTTGCCAATATAAAAAAGTGTGAACATTTATGAACTTCTGCTGATCTCTGTTCAATTTGAACCCTAATAAGTATCCAATTTTTTTAGAGACCTGGTAATCTTCAGTAACTTTATCATTTATTCCTCAGGAGAAAAAGAGTTTGTACTGATAATGAGAAAATGCTCCCTTCTACTGCCAATGTATTCACTTCATAAACCTGTGAGTGTCATAAAAGATTTCTGAATTCACTTTCCATTATTTAAAATTTACACATAAAGGTGTTTAGTGCTATTCTTAATCCCAATAAATATGTTGCTCTCAAGAGTCATGTCTTCTCTGAGGATTGATAGAATTGGACTCAGGAATTTCCCAGGATAGGTTTTTTCATGGAAAATAGACTTTCCTTCTTTAAAATTTTATGTAATGCTAAAATAATTATCTACATATTTAATTATAACAACAATGGCCACCTTCATCATTAGTGATCATCTTGCTGCAGCAGGGGCCTTGTTAATTTAGAGCGAATAAATTAAAGTCATCCAAATTTCTTCCCACTAAATCTTCTTAGTGGAATAATTGTAAGATGTCTTATCTTTTTTAAAAAAGATAAAGCAGACATTCTTGACATCAAGAACATTCCATTTTTATATTTAAAATATATAGCCAATTCATCATCAGCAATGAGATCTGATGCATGCCATCACATATCCATCAAGAGCTAATTATGACAAGGGTTATTAGTAAAGAAATTATGGGGTATGTATGGGGAGGGAGCAAAAGTTAAGAAAGTATTTTTTCCTAATAGAATTTCAGTTCCCTATGACCTACAGGAATAACACTGTGCTTAAGTCTTTCTGACTGAGGGAATATAAAATGCAGAGCTTTGAAAATGAACTTCTTGAATTTTTTTGAAAATAAAGTCTTGGAGGTAGTAATATCTCTGTGATATTTTTTAATAATGTTTTCAATATGTAAAGTACAGTTAGCAGCACACATTTAATTTACTCAGTAGGGATTTTGCCACCTTCTGTTACCACATTGGCTCTTATTTCCCTGGATAATATATTTTTTTGATGAACACCTATAATATGCTTGGGGCTTTGAGGACTTAAAACATCAATAGCCTTAGTCAGGAAAATTATATATCTAGCTAGAAAAATCACACATTTGAGACCTACTTGTTTTCACATGATCTGTCTAATTTTATCATCACAATAGCTCTGAAGTTGGTACTATTTTTATACTTAACGGTGAACAAACCCAAACTCAGAGAAGTGAAGTGACTTTACTAAGCGAACAACAGAGAGAAACTGGATTGTATTCATATATTTTGATTTTCAATCCAATGCTTTTTCTATGAAATTATAATATTACACTATAAATTCTGGGAAGTAAATTGCTGTGTTTCTGGGGCCGGCTCGATAGCCCAGTGGATAGGGCGCCGGCATACCACATGGGAGGCCCTGGGTTCGATTCCCGGGGACCTCTCCTAGCTGGCAGACCACCTTGAGAATGGCAAGCCGCCATGGGCGGGCCGGAGCCGCCGTGGGCAGGGCAAGAAGCTGCCACGGACAGGGCAAGAGCCGCCACAGGCAGGGCAGGTTGCCCATGGATGGAGCGCAGCCAGCCACCCACGAACTGAAGCAAGCGCCGGCCGTGAACGGACGCAGAGACCGCCCACAAGTGGGGAAAGCCGCGCCTGCGCAGTGACCACTCTCGGCGCATCGCCGCAGCGGGGGGAAGGGGAGATATGTAATAAAATAAATAAATCTTTAAAAAAAAAAAAAAAATTGCTGTGTTTCTTGCAAACTCCACTTCTTGAGAGGAAAGGTGATTAAATCCCCTGGGGAAAAGAGAGTTTCTCCTTGATTGTCTTTGAAAAAATAAAACCATACCCCTATGGTTTTTTCCCCTCATAACCTTATGTATATTTAATAGGAGAAAATGTTTAGAAGTTGTGGGGTGTGAGTCAAGCCAAACAGGCCCAAATGAGGTTCCTGAGAGCTGTAAAAGACAAGTTAAAACACCAGACCTTCAGATGACCTTGAAAAGTGTCACTGTTAGTGAAGGCAAAAGTTTGAATCATTTTGACTGATCATGTTATCAAATATGCATCTTTTGCTGAACCATGATGGTACCCAGTCAGGGTGTCTGAAATTTTAGGCGATTATTAGCGGTTGGGGATGATAGTCTTGCACCTTGCTTTCCCCAAAGCTGTAATGCAACTAAGGTGCAGAGCTCTCAATGGCCTCAGGAGGTGTTGTAGTTTGAAACTTTATATAATCCAGAAAATCATGTATTTAAAGCTAATCCATTCCTATGGGTGTAAACCCATTGTAGGTAGGACCTTTTGATGATGTTACTTCAATTAATGTGCCACCCAGGGTGGGTGGGTCTTAAGCCTCCCACTGGAGTCATTTATAAATGAGATGAATACAGAGAAAGAGAGAGAGAGAGAAAGCGTGCCACATGAGCAAGAAGTTTAAAGCATCGAAACTCAAAAGTGAGAGCCCAGCAGATGCCTCCAAGGGCCTTGCCGTGTGATAGAGCAGCCAAGGTTTGCTGGCAGCTGGTCTTTGGGAAGAAAGCATCATCTTGATGATACCTACATTTGGACATTTTCTTGGCCTCAAACTGTAGCTAATAAATTCCCATTGCTTTAAGCCAACCCATTTCATTGTATTTGCTTTAAGCAGCCTAGGAAAATAAAACAGGGTGCATGTTGTTCTTTGCCAAATGACTTGTGATATCACCCCACAGTGTACTACAGCAATTAAAAAAAAAGATTAATTGCAGATGCTGATGCAGCTGCCTATCTCTGAGCCTATGAGAAAATAGGATTTTCCAGGGTCATCGGGTGGTGTATAAAGTACACATATCAAGTTGCTCAGATTCTCTAGTTCAGCGACTTTCCTCTTGCTTTCCAGGCATTAGCAACAGTTTGTGAGGAAAGTTCCTACTGACCCTTCTCTGCAGACATAGGTTTTTGGCTTTAATGGACTTGTCAATTCCCGGCTAGAAAGTTAGTGAAAACTGTATCATTTTCAATCTTTTAAGTGGCTCTTATGTCTATGCTAATAAATTTTGAATCCCTAAATTAATAATTTTTGGTTCAAGCACATAATTCTTATATTGTTTATGATCTCAAGAGTCTTAGTATAAAATGCTACTTTCATCACTCTAGATCCTTTATAAAAATTACCTGCCAGTTTGAATTAAAGGTAGTTATCTTTCTAAATGTAAGAAAAATCCTTCTTACTTGGAAGTACTAAACAAGTCCCAAGCTTTTGTTCATATATTTTAAAAATGTACACAGGAGGATAAGAAAACAATCAATAGAGTATTATTTTTAAACTTATTTCTTACTCTAATTCTATACTTACACACACTTACTACATACATACTACACACATACATACTTATACATACATATTTACTATAAGGCAAATCAACAAGGGCTTAACGCAGGTAGAGATTTTATGGAAAGAAAAGATCCAATGTTCTAGTTCAATTGGGGACAATATTAAAAGGAGGGAACATTCTGTAGCAGGTGGAATTAATGCAGCTATTTACCCATCTATCTGTCTATTAGCTCTTTCTCCTTCTCTATCTTTCTATCTCTATATATCATTTCTTTCTCTTTCTCTCTCTCTCTGTCTCTGTCTCTCTCTCCCCCTACCTATATACCTGTAAAGCAACATTTCCAAGTAGAGTTTAATAACTACATCCTCCAACCAAGGCAGTACCCATCACCAGCTGAGATAGTCTACTTTTCTCCTTTCCTCCATGGCTCCAGGGTATGAAAAAGTGGACCAACTACAGTGCCCTAGTCTTAAATTATACCTTGGAGGGAAAGATAAACAGGACTCAGGTCATACATTACTCACCAGTTACTAGCTCATTCCTCTTCTATTCTTAATATCCAGATTCCTTTTAAGAAGAATTTTCACACACTGGCTCTACTTCCCCACTTCCCTTTATTTTCCAATACACTTCTATTTTAATTGCTTTTGTACCAACAAACTAAGACAGCATTCTATTAACTAAAACTGCTCCAATTAGCAAATATTAAGTAAATAGTTGAGTAATATTTATTTGGAGGGTAGCCTGTCCAAAGACTCTCAATTCTTGGTCCAGACCTGTCTTTAATAAACACCTCACTCAAACCATGATCTTGTCTGAATTTCTATCATTGGTTCTCTCTGTTATTGTGGACTGGAGACTGTCACACTCCCATATCCACAAGTCCAAAGCATTTAGGGGATAAATGATAAAATGATGACCCAACAATAGTTCTACAGTTGGAGACAAGTTTTTCTACCCCAAACCCAAGAAGAGTTGGATATAAAGGTATTTTAAGTTAACTATATCTAGTATTTGCATTCTTTCTTTCAACTCTAGTATTACTCTAGTTTTTATCAATTCTAAAATAATTTGGCAGCATATAAGATCAAGTAGAGGTAGATGGGAGTTGAGCATTAAAGAAATAAAAAAAAATCTAACATCCATTTTACATATAGGACTTAAAAATATATATGAACAAGAACATTTTATTATACTATTTGAGCATTACATTTTAAATGTTATATTATTATTTTAAAAATAAAGCTACTTATGTCTGTTAAAAATGAAGCACATTAATGCTAATTCAATTTAGAAAATTTTAAGAAAGATATTGAGGAACATTCTGGAATATGTTTTTACAACTGGTGCTCTGACTATTCTGATTTGATAAAGAATGTATTTATTCAGCTTTGTGTGTCTCACAGAGTGCACAAATGTTGTAAGCACCTTTCAGAAGAATCCCTTCAAGCACCTCACAATGGGAATGTAAATACTGCTACACCTCATATTGTACTTTAAAATTTCACTTAATAGAATATTAGAAATATTTAAAATAAACTATCTATTTAAATTACATACTGCAATGATGACATTTATTTATTTAGATGCAAATACAGAATCCATTTGTAAGTATAGAGCTGCTGCTAATTTTTATGCTATTAAGAAAATTATGATCTACAATGTTATTACTTTCACTTGAGAATTGAGATGTTATACAAAAAACTATGATGCCTATTGAAAGTGGTGAAGAGTTATAACCTTTAAATTTGTTTTTGAAATGTACCTCTTGAAAACCTAGAGAAAAAACAACTGATTAATATAAAATTACTTGGAGAACCC
>PVKH010025902.1:0-13327 GCA_004027955.1 Chaetophractus vellerosus | reverse complement strand
GCCCCGCCCACGGCAGCTTGCCTTTCTCAAGGCCGTCTGCCCGCTCGGAGAGGTCCCTGGGAACCGAACCCGGGGCCTCCCATGTGGTACACCGGCGAGCTCTTTATCCACTGAGCTATCTAGCCGGGCCCAAAGGTAACCCGCTTTAGATAACTTCTAGTATAATCTCAAGAACACTACAGTTTAATAATTTTTATTGACATTGCCAGAAGTATAACTTTTTAAAAAATGCATGTCATATTTGTAGACAACCAAATATATGTTTCCCATAACAGCTAAGGCTGTAGATTTTTATAAGCATCACTTATATAAGGATGTATTTTAAACTTAATTAGATTAAGTGCTGATATTATATGTCCACATTATACTTATTAATTTCACTAATGAGGCAAAGAAAAGTGTTTAATGTTGAGATCTTAGTTTATTATCTTTGGTTGCACGTCATCAATAGCAAATTAGTAATAATAAGAAAATGCAACTATTAAGACAGATATTCAGTAATTCTAAATATAAAGATGAACATTTATTGTATTAGTATACTTTCCCTTCATAAAATAATTTGAAAAAAATTAACAAACTGCTAGAATTCTATCTCTGAAAAATTATAAAAAGGAGACAAGCCATTCAATATGCTATTTGTCATAATGAGTAGCATTCATAACTGAGCAATTCAACCACTTTTTATGTGACTGGCAAAGAAAAACAATAACAAATATAATAAAAATAGAATAAAATCCAGAAATCTATCTCTTGAACTAAAATTAAGAGAGCATTTCCTTATTAAAAAAAATGTGATTATCTATGCATGACACCAAAACATATTGGTGGAAAATAGAATAAAGTAAGTAAATGTTGTTTGCTGAATGATTATTGCTGATCTCCCAGACTAGCTTCTCCATCATCAAATGAAATTAGTTTAGTCTGGCATGACTTACAAGTAATAGTGATCACTGGTTTCATTTCTAAGTGCATATAAATCATCACTTTAATAATATTTGTTAGAAACTTTCCCCAAACTAATATCAAGAGTAGCAAACTCAAATGTCTAACGGCCAGGAGAACAACAGAAACAAAATGGCGAGAGAATGCAAGACTTTTTTTTTTTTAAAGATTTATTTTTTAGTTATTATATATCCCCCTCTTTCTGCTTGTGCTTGCTGTGTTCATTTTCATGTTCTTCTGTGTCTGCTTGTCTCCCCCCGCTGTGGGGACCCGCCGAGTCTGCTCACGGTGCAGCCTGCCTGTTCGCGGGGGCTTGCCCTGCTCGCGGGGGCTTGCCCTGCTCGCGGCAGCTTGCCTTCTCAAGACGATCTGCCCGCTCCTATATGGTAAACCGGCACCCTACCAATTGTGCTACAGCCAGCCCCCAAGAGAATGCAAGACTTTTTATAGGTAACAGCTGCTACTAAGTTCTGGCCTAATTTTAGATGTTGGCATATAATTCTATGCCTTTGATTGTTTATTTCTTTGTTTTGTTTTAAACATTGGGAAGCCCTAATTGCTTCTGTAAGCCAGATTTACTTGTCATTGTGAAGATCTGTGATGCTCTTTTTAAACTCAAAACTATTACCACACCTCCCAACACACACTGACAATGGACAAGCCAGTGTAGGTGTATTCAATGAAAAGCAATCTAAGTGCCACCTAACATCATAACTACAAAAGCAATATGAATTTGGAATTTTCTTCGGAGACATAAACTCTCAAGGGATAGTCACTCAATAAGGGAATGAAAAATGTCTTGTAATTAATTAAAAGAGACAAACAAATATAATTTTTAAAGAGCCTAATACTTAGGCTCTATTTTCACAAGCTCAAAACCACAAGTTAATGGATTTGTTTAAAAGAATCCATTCCACTCCAACAAGCATGCAATTATTTTGTGCCTACTTTACATCGTTCTTTATATTAGGTGTTTCTCAGTAGAAAGATGAATCAAATAACTATACAACTCAACTGACTGGCCAGTTGATTCAATTGTTCAGTAGGAAAACAACTCCAGTTTATTAAATGATACTAATTTTGTACCACAAATGAGCAACTTTCGTTAATTTCATTGCCACAAGCATCCTTCCTCTGAAAATTGTCTTTTTGCCAACTCTAATTCTTTAGAGATCTTTAACTCTTTCCCATTGTGAATTGGAAAGTTCCTACTTTCCTCTTGAGCCACATTTTTGACATCACGTGATAATCCCCCTGAACACAAGACAGCTTATCTTGTCAGAAATTGTTTGCTCCTGACCTTATGGATTCTAACTGTGAAACAGAAAGGCAGAATGGAGATATATAAGACAGTTTTGTTGTTTGACCATAAGATATAAAGTAATTTAGACAATCAAGGAGGAAGCATGAGGTGTCTCTGTCATTCCATTCTGTCCTGTATCACCCTTGACTTCAACCTGCCATCCTTTTTCCCCACACAGGATGATATACTGAGAGTTACCCATGTTAACTGAAGACCATGACCTGAAATAAAAGTGTCCTGGCCTTGCCAAAGCAGACCCTCAAACATAATCTCAGCTCTGTACACTGCCCCCAACAACCCTTAATAGCACTGAGTTTTTAAAAAGGTTCAGGTGTTTTATGATTTTACTTCAATTCTTTGACCCAAGGCTATATTGCAAAAACTTGTACTCCTGCTATACCATCTGCTTTATCTCCTCATTTTTCGCCCCAATTACCAGCTTCAACCTTTTAAAATTCCTTGCAATGACTGTATCTCATAATGCTCTTGGTCTAGAGATATAAGGCTGTGCACTCTGGTGTAGTTTTCTGTAGAGATCATAGGTCTTGTCGAGTTGTTTGTAATCTCTTTCCCTGATTTATTTTCACCTAAAGCCTATGTGTGTGGTGATGATAGCTAAGGTTAAAGAAATACAAAAAATCCTGTTAGTAGACCCATGAGGGCATTGGCACAATAACCTTGACATTGTAGTGCCAATTATCTAAACAACTTAGTTAACCAACCACATGTAGTATCCAAAAAAAACATCTTCCAAAGAATACTCATCCAGTGATATGTAGATGTGCTCATGATTTAGCAGTAAAGGTTCTCAGTAAATATTTCTTGAATAAATAAATAATGTTTATTCATTTTATGTCAATGAATATTTTCACTTGCACTAAATGATGATAGTAAAACCAAAATCAAATACATGTTTTATTTACTTCATGATATACTAAATATTGTGATTAAAAAGAACTGGGGGGGCTGGCTGTATAGCCCAGTTGGTAGGGCGCTGGTTTACCACATGGGAGGCCCTGGTTTCAGTCCCCAGGCCTCCTCGAATGGGCGGACCACCTCGAGAAGGCAAGCCAACGAGGGCGGGGCACTCTGCCACAGGCAAAGGCAAGCCCTCGCGGGCGGGCAAAAAGGCAAGCCCCTTTGGGCAAAGGCAAGCCCCCGTGAGCAAGGGCGAGCCCCCATGGGCAGGTGGGCCGCTGCGCCGGTGAGCTGACTCGGCAGGTCGCCTGAGCAGGGGGAGACAAGCAGACACAGAGGAACGCAGAGAAAAATGAACACAGCAAGAACAAGCAAAAAAAGGGGGGAATGTATAATAAATAAAAAAATAAATCTTAAAAAAAAAAAGAACTGGGAACTAAAGTTTAACATACTTAAGATTATAAATGGATTAATCTATTTCTCAAGGTACTTTTCTTTCAGCTGCCTATTTGTATTATGCAAAAATATGCACATTCTAGATCAACATTTGTAATATAAAAGAACCCATGGTATGAAGAGGTTATTTACAATAATGCTGGTGAGAGTCAAAGTTGTATGAATGAATGCAATGCTGTTAATTCGGAGAATACATACATAACCCACTACCAGACCGTTAATATTCATGTTTGAGTTCAACGTAGTCTCAATACATTTAACCGGAAAATATATAGCCTTCGCCTTTTCTATATTAGTTGATTACCAGAACATACGTTGTAGTTTCATTACTGCAATGCTTTTTTCTAATTTCAATATCAGATTGGTCATGACAGGGAAAAAAGCACATCCATTCAGCTCTGAGAGTGAACTAGCTTGAATATTTTAAAGATTTATTTTTGCTAGCAGATTCTGTGAGAAAAAAAAAAACTTGATGGACTGAACACCATTTTAAAATAATTCAGTAATCCTTTCATATTCTAGTTAGGAATCCCAGGGTCTCACATTTCTACTTTTGTGATGTATGGCAGTCAGAAGTATGAAAATCACAATATTAGTAATAATGGACACAAAGTTAAAATAAAATGAAACCTTTTTAGAAACAAATATATTACAGTTGGTATTTATAGTTCATGAAATCTTTTCATTTTGTGATACTTACAGTAATTACTTCACATAGCCTATATTTTGATGTCAATAATGTTCAGTTTAGCTCTTCAGTGTTTAGTCCTATGATTGTTCTCTTTTTTTATTTAAAATTATTTTTCACTGTGTGAGATAACCATTACCAATCATTTAAAATTTCTCTGAGGGCAGAGAATGCTTCACATAATTCATTTATAATCCCTCATAGGGCCTAACATATCTCTGGTCAAGCAGTAGGTTTAATAAATATTTGTCGAGCTAATTGTTTAAAAGTTGAACATTGCTATGTATAAGGCACCATGCTAAAGTGATTTTTTTCTTCCCTAAGAATACAAAACACAATTTTACAATTGCCTTCACAATATCTCTTAGAAATAAGAAAACTTTTGATGAAGAGGATTTTAAACTGACTCTCATTCTCAAGGTAGATTATTTTGGACATAGCTATCTCACCTCCTAAGTGTTTGTAGGCATAATAATTTAACACTATGTTTGCTCTCTTTTCATGACTTCCTGGAGATTTACTGTTATGCAATTATTTGCAATAATCAGTGTTTAAGGACAAAATGAATTTGTTGAAATGAGTTTAAAAATTATGAATTGAATTGACTACTGACACAAATGACGCTGCTGTCCTTTTTGCATCCAAAAGTCCTATATTCTGCCGAGGGTCAAAGATGTATACTTTAATTCTAGACACATGATGCCATTTTCCAAATATTTCCTCAATCTCTAGCTTACATCGGCCATATCTCATTCATTTAGTACGTCAGCCAGTGAGGTGCTGTATGTTGACAAGTCAGCTCTCACTAGCTGTAGCTTGCTCAAGTAAAATTAAGTCATCCTGAACACTTAGAGGAACCTCAGCTGGGCTTACAAAATATTAGCACTGTTTTCTTATTAGTGGTTTCACCAAATGAAATCATTTAAAATACCTGGGCGTGTGTCTGTGTGTGTGGACGTCCCCTCTTTGGCTTTCCTGGTTTTTCCACTCTTTCTATAAGGGGAGCCGGGAGTCTTACAGTCTCGCTGACAGGCCTGGCACAGAGGCATTGGGGAGCTTAGTCAAAGGTGCATTGTCACACTTCAGGAGGTCGGTTGTACTCAAGATGAAATTGAGTACAAAATCCTTTTGTCGGGGATTGGATGTGAAAGTATGACCGTGTTTTCCAAAGCAAGCACATGCGAGCCTCATGGTCTTTGAAGGAAGGTGATAGAGGAGAGGGAGGCTGTGAGATAGGCATAAGGGTGGATTTGCAGAATAGCAAAAAATAATCAGATGGTTTTGCAAAGAATTCCGTGAGGCACTGAGGCACATACTCCAGCCCCCCATTTGGAACACTGACCCCAAAGAGAGACTAGCTTACCCTATCCCACCACCACCCTGGTCAGAGCCAACACAATTGCATGCCTTTGAGCATGAGAGTCGCTAAAACAGGAGATGCTGCCAAATGACACCAGACAAGTAGAGAAAGAATGGGGTCAACTGACAAGATTTTTATTTAAAAAAATGAGATACAACTTGGGGCTGTCCTGGAACATTTTGGTAGAAAGCACACTTTCTGGGGTTGGAAGCTCCACAACTCACTGGGAGGGCACTTGATGTGCCACCACACCTCATCGCCAAACTGCTGCCTTTGCAAAGCTCACTCCACAGGACATCTCCAATCATATTTCTTGTTTTTCCCTTTGGCCGCTTCAGAATTAATATTAGATGTCCAGATTTGTCAGAAAAAGCTAGGAAAATTACTCACAATTATCTCTAAATTTCCTCTAGAGTAGAATTCAAATGCCAGCTTATTTTTAAATGATCAAATAATTATTTTCTTCTTTTATCAAATTTTATTGAAATAAGCAAGCCCAGGTTTTTCTATAATATTAGTTTCTTCATTCATTCAAAAAAGTTCCTGTGACATTTGAGGATTAGATAAGATTCAAAATTGGCCATTAACTATTAAGACCATCCAACTCTCATTGTTAACTCAGATTACAATCAGATTACAATTGACGCAGAACCAGTCCATAGTGCAGTTCCTGGATGAAAATTACAAAGTTAGCTTGTGAATTGTCCAGATTTAATCTTAATGATGGCTAGATCCAGAGCACTATTCATTCACTTATTCATTCATTAAGTGATTGCTAATTACTTACCAAGTGCATGTGTTTAGAGTCAAGTAGGGAATTTAGCCCAGGATGCCTCGTCCACAGTCAAGTAAGAGACCTAGTATGGCTCAGCACAAAACTTGGCATGAGACTACAAATTGCTTCTTGAGACATTGAACAGGAAATTGTAAGAAAAAGGAAGTAAGCAGCAAAGATTGAAATGTAACCCAGATTTTATGTGTACGTTAAATGCAGAGTATATATTTCGGTGCTCAATTACATGCAACTTCCACTTTTCAGTTTTGTGGTCAAACTTGTGAACTCACTTTCTGAGTTCAGAGTTTCTTCTAAATTATTCTTGCCCACATGCAGTCACAGATAGTGACATGGTGACAGTGACTGTCACAGTGAAAGCTCAGGCTTTTTACCTGTTTAGCATTTTTAAGATTGACAGTGCAGAGTTACAGAATTTATTATTCCATTAATTTTATAGCATGATTTTTTTTTAAAAATTCAGTTTCTCTTGAAAATCACTTGGCGCTTTTAATAGATAGGTGTCCAGTGAACAAGTATCAGGACTTCATGAAACACAGATTAGTTATTTTAAATTCTAGGCTTGAAAATTCTTGATTTATTCTTAGAGACTTAAAATTTCTACCTGAAATTTTATTGTCTGGCTTGTATTAGAATACCTTCTGCATAAACTGTGACCCTTTATTTCTTCTAATGCTATATCAAGGAATAATCTTTTTAAAGAAATTTTGAGAAATAATTTAAGATTCAAGTTTATATTTAAATATAAACACTGTTTCTACCGGAGGAAATAATACAACAAAGGTGACAATAAATAAACAGCTTGCCTCTCTGTATGGTTCAGATCATTTATACACAGGTGACTGGAATATTTCTTTAGTCAGTGATTAGAAAATGAAATCCGATTTTCAGAATGGGAAATGATGGGGTGGGTGAAATTATTTTTCTGAATCAAAAGACATGGTATCCATCCCACTGATTTTTTTTTTTTTTGAGGTACCAGGGATTGAACTCATGACCTCATACATGGGAAGCAGGCATTCAACCACTGAGCCACACCTGCTCCACAATGAAAGTTGGTTTCTTTGGTTTTTGTTTTTTGTTTTTAGGAGGTACTGGGGATGGAAACTGGGACCTCATACCTGAGAAGCAGGCGCTCAACTACTTGAACTACATCCACTCTACTGATTTTTTTTTAAACATGAGAAAACTGAGACAAAAAATAATTTACTCTATTTTACATTATTATTAAGTAGTGGAACCAAGATTTGACCACAGCCTATTTTAATTTTAAAAATCCGTGCACAATAAAAAATCACACACAAAAATATAAAATTTGCACAAATTAAAATAAACAAACACACAAACACAAAATATATGCACCATCTCCAGAATTCCTTTTGCTAAGATCCCTCATACAAATATAGTTCAAAATTACCCTTTGATTTCCAGGTTACTAGCCAACTAAGATTCATGCTTGTGAAGTTCCATAATATTAGAATTCCATGAGATTCTTTTAACACTTAACCATATGAATATCTTTCACTGTACATAGTTTTTTGGAGTGTTTCTGGCATCCTACATAGAAATTTTAATACCACGTTGGAAGATAGGATCACATAATTTAGAAAATTATCTGCCTGTGCTCGCCAATATAGTTCACAGTAGCCACGGCTATTAAAATTTATATTTGATTAATATTGAATAAAATTAAAATTTACTTTCTTCAGTCACATAAAACATGTGTTAAAAGTCCATATTGCTCATTGGTACCATTTTGGGCAGGGCAGATTAGAGAACATATCCTTTATCACAGAAAGTTCTTTAGCTCAGGGCTGATCTAGACAAACCCACCCATTTGATAATTAGGGAAACAAAGTCTCAGAAAGCTTAAATGATTAGTCCAAGCTGTTCTTCTAATTTGATAAAGAGCCAGGCATAAATTTCGAGTCTTCTGAATATAGAATCAATGTGATTTCTACCATACATTGATCCAACCACTCACAAAGGCGGCTCTCACATTCACATACACACACGCATACACATTCACACACAACAGTTCAAAGCATTCCCAGGAGTTCACATGCAGTAGGAAGATCACATCCTATAGGCAAACTAAGATGGCAGAACAGAGAGGCACTGGCAATCTGTATGCATGGCAGTGACTCAGGAATCCCAAGGGAGCCAACCAAGGGGCAGCTTTTCTTCAAGAATGCCTTGGTGGAAGGGGCACAGTTGAGCAGCATTAACCACAGAGAGCAAAGGAAAACAAAGAATGTGCAAGGTTGATATGGTTACCAAGTGTCAGATTTTCATACTCTAGTTTTCCCCAGAAATGTATTGTCTTTTTTTTTAATTGATGTAAGAAGAACCTGCACTATTTAAATGTGTTGTAGACTCTTTAGATTTTGATATATTTACAAATGTACAGAAAAGTTGCAAGAATAGTACAAAGAACTTCCCCTATATTGTTCAGTTTCTTTCTCTTCCTCTCTCCCTCTAACTCTCTCTCCATACATTTAATTCCATTTGAAAATAAGTCACACAAATCATACCTCTTTAGCACTAAGTATTTTGATGAATGACATTATGTTATATAATCATAGTACAACTAGCAAAATCAGCAAAAGTTAACCTTGATACTGATATTTTTTACTGTACTCAGCACTTTTTTTCACATGGTAAACTCCATAAACTCTCTATATGAGCAAAAGAAAGGCACACTATTAAAGTCCTGCCTTAATGCTATTTGTCCCATTTAGGCTTTGTTGATATAAAGTATTAGCTTAAGTTTCCCAAGAAGGCCTTGTCATCATATTTGTCTTATTTCAGGAGAAAACTTCAGGCTAAGAAAATATAGACATGCTAGCTATTAGTATATTCAATAATCTTCTCCAAGGTCAATCATCATATACATCAGTCTTCTAATTCAGTAGAAACAAGACCATGGACATTTAGAAATTGGATTAACTAGAGGATGAATCCATCTTCTGATTAAAAGTGTTGTGAATTTCCAAATCTCTTCCCTCCACTTTGGTCTTTTTTTTTTTTTTGCATTTGTGTATAGTTTAAAACCTTGCTAAATTTATTTTAAGGAAGGGTAAAACTAAAGATTCAAAACAATACTATAGAAAAATAAAAAGCCCTGTCATTTGGGGATTATCATGCAGTATGTCTCCATTTCTTCAACACGATTTTTTTTTAAACCAGACATTGATTTTGTTTCTCTCTTATGAATATTAAATAGACCATTTCAATAAATTTAGGCTCTAACATTCTGGCTTCATGCTTGGCATATAAGTCAACCACCTCTACACAAAAGATAGAGCCTGGGAGGTGGTTGTGGCTCAAGTGATTGGACTCCCATCTCCATACAGGAGGTCCAGGGTTCGATTCCCAGGGCCTCCTGATGGTCCGCGCTGTGAGATGGCCCACGTGGAGTGCTGGCCCATGTAGAGTGCTGGCCCACACAGCGGAGAGCTGGCACAGCAAAGATGACACAACAGAAAGAGATACAGAAGAGAGACAATGAGAGATGCAGCAAATCAGGGAGCTGAGGTAGCGCAAGAGATTGAGCAGCCTTTCTCTACTCCAGAAGGTCCCAGGATGGGTTCTCAGTGCTGCCTAAAGAGAAGACAAGCAGACAAAGAAGAACACACAGAGAGCAGATAGCGAGCCCAAAAATAATGGGGGTGGGGGAGAGGGGATAAATAAATAAATAAATCATAAAAAAAAAACGGAGCCTGCCATTTCTGAAGCCATGCTTACACTCTCTACCAACTGCTTAGTTGAAATGCTCATCTGTCAAGCATGGGGTCAAGGCAGAAGGCAAATTCTGTCAGGCCAGATCTTTATGCTTAACTGTATGTAGACTGAATGGGGTGTCCATAGTTTAGAAATTACTGTTAATTGCTTTCTTACAAATTCATCATGAGACAATAAATATATGTTCTGCAATGGTGATCCCAATCTTTAAAAACATTAAGCCTGCAGTCCTTTCCTGTTTAATAAAATGCCCTGGCTCTCACTGGCTTCTTTTTACCCTGTGCCCTCTGCCTTTTGGAATTATTGAACTCATCTGCATATGGGCATTTTGTGATCTTGTGTTGCCAAAAGCCTAAGCACGCTTTTCAGTATTGGATATTCTGTGACCTATGAAGTCCACTTCATGCCCAGTGGGAAAATAGTTCAATTCTGGTAAAGAAGGGCTCTTCTTGGCAGAAAACAGCACAAATTCTCACAATGATTTATTTCTGAACCAAAAAATAAGGTTTGTGTTGCAGCAGCACACAACCACACACAAATACACACATGTACTATAGATGATACATAGAAGATTAGATAGATAGATGATAGATAGATAGATAAAGATTTATTTCCTTAACTCCATGAAACCAAGCCTCCCAAGATATCAAATCCTGTTTTGTCTTCCCTGCTGTGGAAGTGCCACATTTTGTGCAGTCGGTTGGAGGAGAATAAAACAAACTACTAGGTGCTTGATATGCAGGTTTGTGTTCATTGGGAAAGTTTTGTTCTCAACTCCAAACATGACAGTGTTGAAAGAGAAAAACAGTGGCAGAGCAATTCATAATAATAAAAAAAAAGCTTAAAGGAATCTTGGTCTGAATCATCTCATCATTTCTGCCAAAGAGACTCCTTTCTCTCTTTTTTTTCCAATCCCATCACACAGGTCATCTTCAACTTTCAGAGCTTTCTTCTTTGCATCAACTGCTCTAGTAATGTAGCTATGATTTGGCCATTGGAAACAATTCCAACAGCTATGTGTGTGAATGAGGGCTTTGTGTTGGTGCCGATGTCTCTGATCAAACTTTCTCTAAATTCTGAGGAGTCTCTCTGGATTGCCAATGACATACAGCATGTATTGTAGTATGTTACACACTATTAGAAGCTAGAAATTTAGAGCTTGAAGGGACTCCAGAATTCAGCCCATTCCTCCAATAATATCTGAAACACCTTCAGGCTTCTTTTTCCAGTCTTAGCACTTAGTTTAGTACCCAACTCATAATAGGCACTACAATTATTAGTTTTTGATGGTATAAACTAACCCCTTCATTGATTTTATGAAAGAGTGAACAGAGAGATCCAGAGAAACTGAGCAATTTTCTCATTGTACATACCTTATTAATGAAAGAGCAAGGAGTCAGAAGTCGATAGGCCAATATTAATTGCATATCATTGTCTTAAATCCAATTGAGGATATTTTAGTTTTGCTACTACTAAAGCAAATAGCATGCAATGGGTGGCTTAAACAATGAGAATTTATTGGGTCACAATTTTAAGACACATGCCCCATCTTCTCCAAGCATCAGGATAGTGGCCAGGCTCTACACAAATGTAGGACACGGGTTTCAACCTCTCCAAGCATTGGAGTGGCAGCACTGTCTCTGAAAAATGAGGTGGAAGGCTTTCCCCTCCAAGCACTGGGACATATGGCCCGCCCCCTCCAAATGCAGTGCCGAACCTGCCCTTTTCATGCACATGAATGGGCCTGCTCTCTTAACCTGAAGAGATTTCTTCAGTACAGACATTGGCTTCCGTGGTTCTGCCCTGGAATTCATTCCTCCTTCGAATCATCCCTTCTATGGCCCTATCAGTCCAGGCTGGCTGTGGTTCTCCTCAAATACATTTTGCATAAACCTTACTGGCTTTATTGCAATTCACAGGGATCCAAATCATGAAACAGAAGGACTTTCCACAGATACTTCCTGTATAACTGCATTTCCAGTCTTGACTTCCACTGAAATGGCTGACTGGATTCATGTTCAGTTAAACCCTCATGTGCAGCCCTATTTTCCAGGGACTTGCTTTCTGGAAACTCAGGGAGGTCCCTGATAGAGCTGCTTATGGGCTTAGTCTCAAAACATATTATCTGGATAGGCTCAAAATTTTTCAAGCCATCAATTTCTGGTTTCTTTGTGCCCAGGAGTTCAGTTCTCAGCTTATTCTCACAGTTTACCATAAGCTGCAAGAAGAAACCAAGCTGCACTTTCCACACTTAGCTTGGGAATCAGCGTAGCTAAATATTCAAGCTCACTGCTTTCAAGTTCTCCCTTCCATCCAACATCAGAACTCAATTTCACCAAGTTCTCTGCCACTTTAAAATGAGGATGGCTTTTCCTACAGTTTCCAATAACACATTTATCATTTCCTTCTACAGCCTCATTGGAAACACCTTTAGCATACATATTTCTACCAACAGTCTCTTCAGAGCAACCTAGGCACATTCTATCAAGCACCTCACAAATCTTCTAGCCTCTACACATTACCTAATTTCAAGGCTGTTTCCACATTTTTCAGTATTTGCAATAGCAGCACCCACTCTTCTGGTACCAAAAACTGTTTTAGTTTCCTCGTTGCTAATGTATATGCTACAGAATGGGTTGACTTACACAATGAGAATTTATTGGCTCATGGTTTTGTGCCTAGGAGAAGTCTAAAATCAAGGCATCATCAAAGTGATGCTTTCTCCTTAAAAACTTGGCATTCTGGGGCTGGCTGCCAGTGATCTTTGATCCTTAGCTCCTCTGTCACATGGCAATGTACATGGTGGCCTGAACTGGCTTCCTGGTTCCACTGAGTTGTAGCTTCTGGCTGCTCCGTCTGGGTTTCTCTTTGTGCCCTTCACTAATACAGCCTTCAGTAATGGGATTAAGAACCATCCAGATTGAACTGGGCCACACCTTAACTGATGTAACCTCACCAAAAGGCCTTCTTTACAAGAGTTCACACCCACAGGAATGGATTAAGTTTAAGAATATGTCTTTTTCCTTGGGTACATAGCTCCAATCCACCACAAATGCCAAGCAACTGCTATAATTATCCACCTGCAACTCAACAAATTATTAATAAGTAGCACTGTTCAGAGAG
>PVKH010025901.1:0-13330 GCA_004027955.1 Chaetophractus vellerosus | reverse complement strand
TGGGGTGGGTCCTGAGGCCCTCCCCTTGCTGCTAATCTACGGCCCGGGCCTAGTTTCCCTCTGTCCCAGCCAGTTGGGGCTGGTTCCCCTATCTCAATTCTGTATACTTGTTTTTCATAATTAAAAGTTTTTTAAAATTCTTTCCCTGTTCCTCCTGGTTTGGGGAGCAAGAGCTTTCTGGGGTCTAAGGGCATCAGTAAGCCCAGGGAAGAACTAAGTCTAGCTCAAGTGGCAGGAGGGCCTGGGCTCTCAAGGGTCCCTCCCAAACAGCCTGAGCTGAGGGAAGACGAAGGCTGGAACTGGAGTGTGTCTTGCCCACCCTCCCCTTCCCCAAACCCAACACCATGAGGCTGAGAGACTTTATTTGGCTTTATTTAGTAAAATGTTAAAATAAATAAATACAAATTGATCAGCTGCTCTGTTCCCCCCCACCCCCTCAAAACAAAAACCAAACAAATAAAAACAAAACCTTTGAAGCACAAAACTCCAAATACAAGTTCTACTAAGACTGAAATCACAAAGGGTGTGGACAAAAGAGACAGGATTGGGGGCTGGCTGGCTCTTTTCTACTTGGAGCTTGCTGACTTCTGCCCTGCCCCGTCCTGCCCTGCCTGACTGCAGCTTACCCTGGGCTGAGAACGGAATGACACCGGAGACAGGTGCAGGGGCCAAAGGGTGCTGTGGGGGTGGGGGTGGAGTCCTCAGGGAGGAAGGGACTTGCGGGCCTGGAGGCTGGGGTGCCAAGTGAAGTCTGTGAGCATTGCCCTCCCTTTACAAGAGCTAATTTTAAGAGTTCCCACCCCTCTCTGGAGGGGCTAACCCCTAGCTTCTTCCTCTTCACTTAGCTTGTGGGAGGGTCAGAGAAGAGGTGGTAAACCAAGTGAGAATGGTACTCCTGTTTCCTTGCCAAAGGTGCCCAGCTGAGGGGTGGGGTGAGGTCCACAATCAGACATTTACACAGAGTTAAGTTGCTGCCATCCAACATAAACCATGGGATCTGGAAAACCCAGGGCCTGGAAAATACCTAGACAACCAGTGGTCCCACCACCAACAAAGAGTCTTTTGCCCCTGGGGTAAAAGGCTCCTAAATTAAGCCCTTTTGATAGATCAGAGACCACATCCAGAAAGGGAGCCAAAGGGAGAAACCACCTAAGAATGTGTAAGTTGGGGGACTGGGGAGAGAGCCCAAGGAGACTTTGATGGCGCCGAGAGAGGAAGTATCAGCAAGGCTGGAGAGGCAATTGTATATGCAGAGACTGAGATGGTCCTGAAATATGGTCACCCTCACCAGGAGAGGCATGGAGGGAACTGCTAGGCTGGAAGAGCTGTGCACAGACCCATTCACACCACACAATGAACCACAGCCAAGAACTGCAGACGGTTGGTGAGAAAGCAGGGACTGAAAGGCAGGCCCTGCAGGGAATCTGGGCACACAGATGGTGCCAGCTGGAGGGTGCCTATGGATGTGTCATAGACTCTAGAGGCAGGCCCCACAGAGTTAAGGCTCCATGAGGGGCTGCCTGGAGCTGGGTCTCCCAAAGGGCCTGATAAGGAAGAAATCAGAATTCTGGATGAGCTCTGTGGAGATGAGACAAGACCCAGCAGGCAAGCTCCATGAAAGAAAAAGGACCTGCAGGCGGGGAGAATGTAAGAAGTGAAAACAACAGCAACATGATCTCACTGCCTCCAGGACCTAGTGTCTGATTCACAGGAAATGACAAGGGGACTTCTGGTCAAGGGCCCTATAGGCAGCTTCTTCCCAGTCCAGGCTCTCCCTAGCCTTTGAAGTGACTGCAAAGCCCACTGGTCTCAGATACATGCCTGGCTGGCACCACAGATGCCTGGAAGAGTGGCTCAACTCTGGGGCCTTGGGAAAGGGCAGCAGAAGGGAAGGAGGAACTGGAGGCAGCTAGGATGGGGCAGTGTCATACATGTGCATCTTGGGGTCACAGTCATCCACAAGTTCGGGGGGCAGTGAAGGAATAGGAGTGACCAAGTCCTTTTCTTTGCAGGCAAGTGACTTTTTGGAATTTAAGTCCAGAATGTGGGATTGGGGCAGGGTTGCATCTTGTACTCCATGATAGCCGAGTCACAAAACGTGTGATTTTGGGAAGAATCCATATCCCAACCAGTCCTAGCTCAGGCAAGGTCAGAATTTGCTCTCAAGAGCAGGCAATACATCGGTCAATTCCTAGCCCCACCATTGACCCTGACATGCCTCAGGCAGCTCCTCACTGAGCAAAGATCTCCAGTGATGAGAGCTTCCCAAATTCTTTTAAGTAAAGATAGGCATTGTATGGCAACCCCAGCCTACGGGTCCAGACAAGTCAAATGGGAGCACTCTAATGGGTGTGCAACCTGCAGCTGGTCTCTGAACCTTAGCCAACCATTCCTCCCACTAGTACAAGCAGCTCCAAAGCAAATTGACTAGGCATAGCACCTTGGTTTCTGCATGGGAAGGGGGATCTTCTCTGTCCCCTTCATCCAACATGGCAGCACTAGCCTCTGAGGCCTCTGCAACCAAACTGTTAATCTACTTTTAATATCCCAAGGTGGATGAACAGAAATGGCTGGTATGGATGAGACATGTTTTACTCCAAGAAGTGTCTTTCTTGGATGAATTTGCTTTCAGGATCCATCTTTGACTCTCTGGGCCTAATTGGCTGGGGGAGAAGCTAATGGGGCCATTTCTGCCACTCCTATTCTCTGGCCACTGCTGGGTATAGGGCAGACTTGGGAGAGATGCTCCATTAGGACAAGGGTGCCAAGTCTCTGCCTCTCTTCTGCCAGCCATGGGCAAAGGTCTCCAGTGGGAGCACACATCTGACAAAATTTATTCCCTACAAGGCAATATGATAGAAATGGTTGGAGCCTTTCAGAACCCAGGTTTTCTCAAGAAGGAAAAAGGCTACAATGGGCCAAGCAAAGGCAAACACAGAGATCCTACCAAAGGGTTACCCAGGAAGCTTGTGGGTGGAGAGTAGAGTAAATTCCATCCTTGGTACCCTGAAGGCAGAGAAAGTGGCTGGAGCTTCAGACATTTCTTTAAAGGCAAGACAGATACAAAGGCCACCCTAGGCTCTCTGTCTCAGAGACAACATGTACCCTCAAAAGAAACTTGCTCCTTTCTAAGCACCAAGAGCTGATGCAGCCAGCCTGCCCCCCTCCCCCGCACCTCCACAAAGGCCAGGGTGCATGGGCACCACTGAGCTTTAGTGGCCATGTCCCTCAAAGTTGCCCCCCAGGCACTCATAATGCTGGTGGCTGAAAGACTGAGAGCAGCACCAAAGGAAGGGATCTTATTTAGGCACCAGCCTTTTGCTCTAGCAAAATCTACTGGACCGAAGAGACAATGGGTAGGGCCCTGATACCATCCACACTGCATTTGGGCTTCAAAACCAGGAGAATGAGACAAGATCCCTGCACCAAGAAGAGAGGACTGTTTTCTGAGAAGGGGAGAATGGTGGGGAGAGTTCCACCCTTGCACTCTAGGGCTGCAGCCGTCTGGAGGACAGAAATTGTGGAAACTAGCCCACCGGTCTTGAGACACAAACACAGCAAAATGTCATCATAATCAGCAGGTTCTGTGCTAAAAAATTATAACTACACAGCATTTTCTCCAGTTCTGACACCTTTTTTAATAGAAATCACTGTTTTTAGGAAACAAATAGCACTTGTGTAATTTTTTTACAACGTTTCTTACCTTGATCTTAATTTAAGTAACACTAGGAAGACCTCATTATCTTTTATTTTCCTTTTAATTAAAAAAAAAGTTGTTTTTTTTTCCCCAGATACAAAGATTTTTGCCCTTGCGTAAAAAAACAGTGCCCCAAACGATGACACAAGGACTCACAAAGACTCACTGGACCTCACTGACACTATGATTCCTATTCTACCATGCAAGGTCTCAACTACCCTTAATTGGTCTGTCAGCCTGAAAAACAGCTTTTCTATTCCTTATTTTAGTTTTTGTTACCAAAAAATAAACAACAAAATAAAACCTTTTTTTTAAAGAAAAAAAAAACAGAACAAAAATAAAAATTAAAAAAAAAAAAAGAGAGAGAGAAAAGAAACGTTCAATTCCATACATCTGGGTCACGTGCTGCTTTGCTCAGGATCGTCTCTTCTTATAAATATAGAAAAGGGATGGAGCTTGTTTCAAGTAAAACCACTGACCCACCTTTTTTCTTTCCTTAACACACACACACCCTTTATCCCTGCCTCGGGCTGGGGCTAGCTGAGGCCCCCGGCTCTGCTTGTTCTTGGAGAGGGAACTTGACCATATAGTCCCCAGGGATATGTGCCAATTCACCAAAGCATGGAAGGACTGGGACTGGCGTGAGGTTTCGGGAGTGGTAGGGGTGCCCATGTGGGTAGAGGAGTGCTCTGGGAGAAGGACCTAGTGGCTAGTCGTGATGTCCATCTCTCCTTGCACTCTGTCCCACTCCAGACTATATGAAATACTGCTCATTTGGTAGACTTCCCCCCCCCCACCCCTTGCTCCCTCCCATCCCCTCCCCATACCTCTTCTGGGCACTGGAATTGGTTCAATCTTGATTTCCTTTTTTTGGTTTTATAGTAGTGAAAGTTTAGAAACAGGAAAGCCCACACACTCTTTGGACTTGTCTTCTCTACCTAAACAAACATCTCGGCAAATAAGGATCTGAAACCTGCTCTCCTCCCTCCGCCCGTCCCTGCTCCCCACCCAAGGAAAAATAAACAAAAAACAAACCCATCGTGGCTGTGGAGGCTGCTGCAGGCACACACTGGTGTATAATAGAGAGAGTAAATATATTATTTCACTTGGCATGGTGCTGGCAAAGAACCTCCAGCTGGCACTATTTCATGTAACATGGTCCAATCTTTGCATGTACACACAGAATAAGAAGGATCAATTGGCAAACTCTGGTGCCACCTGGCACAAGTATCTTCTCTCTCTCTGGAACCAAAGAACCAAAAAAATTCTGTACTTTCCAGAAGAAATCCGGCTTTGCTTTTCTAGAGTCTTCAGTATTTTGCTCCTTGCTGCCGGGATCCCAAGGCTTCTCCTAGTGGGGTTCTGTTATTTAGTCTCTTCCCCCTGGTTACAGTTTGCTGTGCAGCTCTGGGAGGAGGGGGAGTGGGCCGATGTGGAGGTGGTCGCATTGGCAGGGGGCGTGCAGTCCGCGCCATTGGAGATGGCCCCCACGGTGGCCTCAGAGTCTACAGGTTTGGAAAGGTCGATGCCGTGAATGAGACGGATCAGCTGTTTTACTTTCTCCAGGGAGCTGTGCATCTCCTTCTGCCGGGCCAAGATTGTGTTCTTCATTTCCATGCATTTCTGCAGCAAATGAAAAAGGCAGTGGCACTTAACCTCCTGCTTTTCCAACAGGTCTGGCAGCTGCTGAGGGGAGAAGCTCCCTATCCAGGTAAAAGAATACGTACTGGCTAGTGTGCAGCCCCCCAGATCTTTGCTCTGTTCCACACTGGAATGGGGGTTACTTCCCAAGGAAAGACAGAGGCCCAGGAGGCAAGGGTGTAGCTTAAAGACCAACTCTGCTTGACACTAGGACTTAAAATGTTTAAGACCCAAATCCTCATTACTACTATAATTCTATAAAATAAAAGTCATTAAAAAAAAACTTGCCACAGTTACTCTGAAGCTGGTTTGGGCAGATTTTGGTATGGTTTTGCCATGCTAATGGATGGTCTTCTTGAGCTTTTCAGGGTAGAACATGAGCCAGTGATATCTGGATTCAATCTGAGGGCATACTAAGGTTCATTCCAGTCAGCAAGAATTTAGAAGCAGGGCCTGGAGCAGACCAGGGATACTTAAGAATCAAAGACAGTCCAAGGCCAAAGGACTGCCACAAACAGAACCCTCTCTGCTCAGTCATGGGCTTGTGGCCTTTTGCCCTTGGCCTCCCACACGTGCCAGCTTCTGTTTTGGGCAGAAAAAAAGATGTTAAACCTATATGCTGTAAGATGTGAGATGTAAAATCTGGGTACTGTGAGGAGGAGGAAGCAGGTGAGTGGGACAGTACAACTGCCACCAAATCCAAGGTACCACTTTGTTCCTCGTTGGGAGGAGCCTCTATATCCCTGATGCAATACAGCCCTCTTTCCCATCTAGGCAAGCCAGGCTAGACAGTATTTACTTCCAATATTTGTCTCTAGAAATCCCTCCTATTCAGGCTGGTCAGGAAAACCTGGGAATACAATCAGCACAGTGTGGGAGAGAGGGAGGAAGGGAGGGGTTATATGGATGGAACCACTAGACTGGGTGACCAGAAAGAATCATATGAGGGGACCTGTTCTATGTGTGCCCAGCATCAGGCAAGGATCTACACTCCTCCCAAAGTAGTGGCTACACTGTACTGAAATAAGTTGGTACCTGCCACATTATCTCTTTAATCTGGAGAATGAAGATCTGCTCTCAGATCAAAGCAAGAATATGTTCCAAAGCTTGGCTAAAGCACCATATACCAACTGGCCACCTGTACTCTACCTAATGGTTGAACTCAATCTGGAAGGTGAACTTTGTACCTGACCAATATTAATAAACTGAAGGACCTGAATCAGCCCTTGGGCGCCACATGTCCTGTTATGTCCATGGAAGGCTCTACATCTATGATCTATGTATTTATGTATCTAACTATCATTGAAGGCACGTGGTTTACTTACACTTATAGAATTGCTGAGCTGTTTCACCTTCTGCTCTAGTTGTTCTCGTTCTTGTTTTAGATCTGAACTCCATTTAAGTAACTTCTGTTTTTCTTCTTCTTTTGCTGAAAAAAGAATAAAGACAGTTTTTAACAATAAATTCTTTGAAAAGGTCATTGTACTCAGAATGCTTGCCCAAGAGGGTATTTTTCAGCATAGTCCCTCTCAGCTCCATAGCCAGTACACAGAACTTGCCCACCTGGACTTTCCCTTTTATGTAATAGGTATGCTCAGAAAATTGTCAGTGGCGTGGGCTTGGCTTTACATAAACAGGATACCACTTCTCATTTTTCTTCCCCAAGAAAGTACAACACAAAACTATCCACTTTACTCAAGAAAAAGCTTTTCATATTTAACTTTATATTTCCTTTTGAGAACAAAACAAAGCAAACACTGCTTAACTCCCTATTCCCTACCCACCTCTCACCCCAACCCCATGGTAACCTATATTCTAGACTCTTGACTGTATGAGTTCGCTCATTCTATCAGTGAGATCATACAATATTTGTCCTTTTGTGTCTGGTTTATTTCACTCAACATGATGCCTTCAAGATTCATCCATGTCGTCACATGTATCAGAACCTCATTCCATTTTTTGGGCTGAATAATATTCCATTGTGTGTATACACTACATTTTGTTTATCCACTCATCGGGTGATGAACACTTGGATTGCTTCCATCTTTTGGCAATTGTGAATAATGCCATTATGAACGCTGGTGTGCAAACATGTGTTCAAATCCCTGCTTTCAAGTATTTGGGTATATACCTAGACGTGGGATTGCTAGGACATATGATAATTCTATATTTAAATTTATAAGAACTGCCAAACCGCCTGCCACAGCAGCTGCACCATTTTACATTCCTACCAACAATGAAAGAGTACTCCTATTTTTCCACATCCTCTCTAATAACAGTAATTTTCCTTTTTATTTGGAAAAAATTTTGTTTTAAAAAATTTTTCCTATTTTTACAAAGTTAAATTTATTTCAATTTTGTATCTTTCTTCTACCTTGCCACATCCGCTCCCTGCTCATTTTATTTTTTTTGCTTGTTGTCTGCTTGTTGTCTGTCTGTCTTCTTTAGGAGACACTGGGAACTGGACCCAGGACCTCCAGTGTGGGAGGCAGGTGCTCAACCGCCGAGCCCTGTTTGCTCCCCTCCACCTCTTTTGGTAATCCATGGTGATAATTTTTTTCAACCTTATTTTGTACATTTAGTCATTGAAAACATAAACAATAATTTAAAAATAAAAAGAAAATACAGTTGAATAAACACATACATTTCCCAATTAAATGGACTGGATACATATAAAATTTTTTAAATCATACAATATGTTATACAACATATTTGGTTCATAGTAATGCAATCATATAGTATTTGTCCTTTTGTGTCTGGCTTGCTTCGTTCAATGTAATGTCCTCCACATTCATACATGTCATATGATTAAAGACTTCATTTCTTCTCACTGCTGCATAATATTCCATCATGTGAATATTCCAGTTTGTTCATCCATTCATCGGTTGATGGACACCTGGGTTGGTCCCAACTTTTGGCAATTGTGTATAATGCTGCTATGAACACAGGTGTGCACATATCCATTCATGTCACTGCTCTCAGTTCTTCTGGGTCTATACCCAGTAGTGGTATTGCAGGGTCACGTGGCAAGTCTATATTCAACTTCTTTAGGAACTGCCAAACAGTCCTCCACAGTGGCTGTACCATTCTGCATTCCCACCAACAGTGAATAAGTGTTCCTATCTCTCTACATCCTCTCCAACACTTGTAGTTCTCTGTCTTTTTAATAGTATCCATTCTGATAGGTGTGAAATAATATCTCATTGTAGTTTTGATTTGCACTTCTCTAATCATTAGTGATGTTAAGCATTTTTTCATGTTTTTTTTGCCATTTGTATTTCTATTTTGGACAAATGTCTATTCAAGTCTTTTGCCCATTTTTCAATTGGGTTGTCTTTATTGTTGAGTTGTAACATCTCTTTATATATCCTAGATATTAAACCCTTATTGGACATGTGATTTCCAAATATTTTCTCCCATTGAGCTGGCTGCCTGTTTCACCCTTTTGACAAAGTCCTGTGAGGTGCAAAGTGTTTAATTTTGAGGAGGTCCCATTTATCTATTTTTTCTTTTGTTGCGCATGCTTTGGGTATAAGGTCCAAGAAACTACCACCTGCTACAAGGTCTTGAAGACCTTTCCCTACATTTTCTTCTAGCAGTTTTATGGTCTTGGCTTTTATATACTTAGTCTCTGATCCATTTTGAGTTGACTAGGTAGGGAGATAGGGGTCCTCTTTCATTCCTTTGGTTATAGATAACCAGTTCTCCCAACAACACTTGTTGAAGAGACTGTTTTGTCCCGTTAACATGGACTTGGTATGTTTGTCAAAAACCATTGACCATATAGGTGACAGTTTATTTCTGTACTCTCAATTCTATTCCACTGATCAATGTGTCTGTCTTTATGCCAGTACTATGCTGTTTGACCACTGTAGCTTTGTAATATGTTTCAAGGTCAGGCAGTGAAATCCCTCCCATGTCGCTTTTCTCTTTTAGAATGCTTTTAGCTATTTGGGTGCATTTCCCTTCCAAATGAATTTGGTACTTGCCTTTTCTATTTCTCTAAAGTAGGCTGTTGAAAATCTGATTGGTATTGCAGTGAATCTATAAATCAGTTTGGGTAGGACTGACATCTTTACGATATTGAGTCTTACAATCCATGAACATGGAATGTTTTTCCATTTGTTTAGGTCTTCATGGATTTCTTTTAGCATTGTTTTGTAGTTTTCTGCATATAGGTTCTGTACTTCTTTGGTTAAATTAATTCCTATGTATTTGAGTCTTTTTGTTGCTATTGTAAATGGAATTTTTCCTGATTTCCTCATCAGATTGTCCAGTACTAGTGTACAAAAACATTACTGATTTTTATGTGTTCATCTTGTATCCCGCCACTTTGCTGAACTCACTTATTAGCTCAAGCTGCTTTGTCATGGATACTTCAGAATTTTCTAAATACAGGATCATGTCACCCTCAAACAGTCAGAGTTTTACCTCCTCTTTTCCTATTTGGATGCCTTTAATTTTTTTTCTTGTCTAATTCCCCTAGCTAGAACTTCTAGTACAATATTGAATAACGATGGTGACAGTGGGGCATCCTGGTGTTGTTCCAGATCTTAGAGGGAAAGCTTTCAACCTTTCCCCATTGTGTACGGTGTTGGCTTCTGTGTGGAAGGCTGGCGCTCAACTGCTTTGGCCACATCTGGTCCCCTCCACCTTTTTTTAAAAAAAATTGTTTGAGAAGTTGTGAGTTTACAAAACAATCACAATTACATAAAGGATTCCCATACATTGCCCCACCACCAACACCTTATATTGTTGTGATATATTTGTTACACTTGATGAAAGAACACTGTCATAATATTACTGCTATCTACAGTCCATAGCTTATACTTGGTGTATTTTTCCCACAAACCATCCTATTATTAACTGTGTATATTGTATATGTGTTATAGTTTATGTAAGAATGTTCTCATATTTTACTGTTAACCACAACCCATCATTCACTACAAGGTTCACTGTGTTACATGGTCCCTTGCCTTGTACAATCCAAACAGTGTACCCTCAGTAGTTTTCAATTTCATCATAGAGTTGTGCTGTCATCAGCTCAGTCCATTTCAGAATGTTTTCATTACTCCCAAAGGAAAAATCCTATACCCCCATAAACACACCCATTATTGACCCTCAGTATTGATATAGTACCTTCTTTGCCATGGCTGTAAAAACATTACAGTATTACTGTTAATTAGTCTATACATTACATTTGTTGTATCTTTCCATGTATCTCTGTATCTTAACACCTTGTAATAGAGGCACATTCCTGTTTCTACTATTAACCACTGTGGCAGTTTGATATTATTTATGAATTCCAAAAAGCAATATAGATTATATTTGTAAACTGGTCTGTTCCTCTGGGTGTGATACACTTTGATTGTTTTAGATTCAGCTGAGATGCCTTTGATTAAATTATGTTAAAATTAGGGCTTTTATTAAACCATGTCTTTAAGGCGACTCAGTTTGAGTCCCTGCCCCCTTTGTAGGCTATATAAATGGACACTAAACCAAGGAGACACACCAGAAGTAGATATACAGGAGAACACAGAAGACGACGTAGCAGAGGAGAGAATTTTTTATGACGCTGGAGCCCCAGGGAGAGATGAGCCCTTCAACTGGTAGTTTACAGATGACCTTATGAAAAGACCTGAGCAGCTGAGATAGCCTGGAAAGAAAGGAGCCCTCCAGCCTATAGCTGAGATCGGAAGAAGCTGGGCCCACGGAGCCTTAAAAGGAAGAGGATGGCTGAACCCTTGCAGAGGTCACCCACCATCTTGCTTCAGCAAGTGGCAACAGACTTTGGGTGTGGAAGCAACCTTCAGTTCGACTCTTTAGGGCCTTGTAACTGTAAGCTTCTACCCCTCATAAATACCCTTTATAAAAGCCAACAGAGTTCTGGCACTTTGCATCAGCACCCCTTTGGCCTACTAATACAACCACAATCATCAACTACCACCAAAATCACTATGTTACACAGTCCCTAGATTATTCTCTAGCTTTCTTTCAATGGACTTTAAACTCCCTAGACTACACCCATTATACTCACCATAATGTGTTACCATCACCTCTATCCATTTCCCCACATTTACAATCCACCTTATTAAACATTATATATACATTCAGTATCAGCTTCCCTTCTCAACCCACATTCTATCTCCTAGTAATCTATACTCTAGAGTTTAACTCTATGAGTTTACTCATCATATGTAGTTCATGTTATTGAGACCATACAATATATGTCTTCCTGTGTCTTGCTTATTTCGCTCAACATAATGCCCTCAAGGTTCATCCATGTTGTCATATGAATCCCAACTTCATTTCTTCTTACAGCTGAATAGTATCATACTGCATGTATATAACACATTTTGTTTATCCATTCATCAGCTGATGGATACTTGGGTTGTTTCCATCTTTAAGCAATTGTGAATAATGCCACTATGAGCATCAGTGTACAAATGTATCCTTTGCATCCTTACTTTCACTTCTTTTGAATATATTCCCACAGTGGGATTGCCGGATCACACGGCAGTTCTCTTTTTAGCTTCCTGGGAAACTGCCAAACTATCCTCCACAGAAGCTGCGCCATTTTACATTCCCACCAACAGTGAAGGATTGTTCCAATATGTCCACATCCTCTCCAGCACATGTAGTTTTCTGTTTGTTTTTTTTTTTTAATGGTCATTCTGTAAGGTGAGAAATGATATCTCAATGTAGTTTTGATCTGCATTTACCTAATAGCTAGTGATATTGAGCATCTTTTCATGTGCTTTTTTGCCATTTTTTAATTGGGTTGCTTGTCTTTTTATAATTGAGTTGTATGATCTCTTTATACAACCTGGGGATCCAACCCTTATCAGATATATTTATTCTGTTTGGGGGGTGTTGTCCTTGGATATTGATATTTATGTATTTCATCAGGGTTGGGAAAATTTTGGTTACTATTTCCTCAAATATTCTTTCTGCCCCGTTTCCATTTGCGTTCCCCTCTGGGACATCTATAACATGCATGTTTTATATGTTTCATGCTGTCATTCAATTCCCTGAGACCCTGTTCAAATTTTCCTTTTTTTTCCCTGTCTGTTCTGTTTTTTCAAGTTCAGATGTTCTGCCCTCGATTTCACTTATTCATTCTTCTGCCATTTTCAAATCTGCTGTTATATGCCTCTATTATATATATTTTTGCATAGCAATCCAAACAATCCAAATTTACTGAACTACTGATGCTGAAGTTATACAAAATTGCACCACTTTAATTAAGGCTTTCAGTTTACATTTGGCCACCTCAAAGTAGTTGTAACATTAGGTTGGTCAATTTTTTTTTTTTTAGGTTGGTCAATTTAAATACTGTGGCTCCCTGCTGCATCAATCTTTACACCCAAACATTAACACATACAAAGCAACAAGGCACTGTTAAGTAAAACATCAATAGTTACTGTAACTTAGGCCTTATGACCAATTACACATGATTAAAATTATTTCCCACATCCACATCCACAGCACTCATCCACAATTTAACATCTCAACCAAAATGTTACACATGTGAAACAATCACTAACAGGCAAAAATACTAATCCTGTATATTTGGTATTGCAAATATACTTATGCATGAGCAAGCAAGGGATTCACAGTGAGAATCTACAGCTGCAGAAGCCTTAAAATGATTTATAAAAACTGTGTGGGGGCCAGCTCGATAGCCCAGTGGATAGGGCGCCGGCATACCACATGGGAGGCCCTGGTTCGATTCCCGGGGACCTCTCCTAGCGGGCAGACCACCTTGAGAATGGCAAGCCGCCATGGGCGGGCCAGAGCCGCCGTGGGTAGGGCAAGAAGCTGCCACGCACAGGGCAAGAGCCGCCATGGGCAGGGCAGGTCGCCCGCGGATGGAGCGCAGCCAGCCACCCGCGAACTGAAAGCCAGCCGTGAACAGATGCAGAGACCGCCCACAAGCGGGGAAAGCCGCGCCTGCGCGGTGACCACTCTCGGCACGTCGCCACAGCGGGG